>JAHRHZ010000082.1:21586920-21638817 GCA_024137785.1 Ginglymostoma cirratum | reverse complement strand
GGCCCGAAACGTCGAGTTTTCCTGCTCCTATGATGCTGCTTGACCTGCTGTGTTCATCCAGCCCCATGCTTGTTATCTCAATAAACTCAGTGAACCTTTTTCACTTCAAGACCACCATCCCCCACTATACCCCATAACCTGTAATTTCCTTAGTACCTAAATTCTGTCTCTAGGCTAGGAAAACTGTAGTGAGTAACTCATCTCCTGACTCCCCAAAGCCTGTCCACCACCTACCAGGCATAAGTCAGGAGTGTGATGGAATACTCCCCACTTGCCTGGATTGGCGCAGCCCCAACAACACTTAAGAAGCTCAACACCATTAAGAACAAAGCAGCCCATTTGATTGGCACCACATCCACAAGCATCCACTCCCTCCACCACCGACGCTCATTAGCAGCAGTGTGTACTATCTACAAGATACACTGCAGAAATTCACCAAAGATCCTCAGATAGCACCTTCCAAACCCATGACCACTTCCATCTAGAAGGACGAGGGTAACAGATGTCTGGACGCCACAATCTGGAATCAAAATCCTGGGTCAAAATCCTGGAATTCTGTCCCTAAGGGCATTGTGGGTCATCCCACAGCACATGGACTGCAGTGGTTCGAGAAGGCAGCTCACCACCACCTTCTAAAGGGCAACTAGAGGTTAGCGATAAATGCTGGCCCACATCTGCAAGTGAATTTAAAAAACTCTCAGGATATATTCGATGACTGAGCATCCACACCCTTCCAGAATGGAGAATTCCAAGGGTTCACAATGCTTTGGAACAAAACATTTGTTTAAAAAGCTTTGAAGAATCCTGTCAACTAGACTTCATTTAGTTTTCTCTTGTGGTCTTGATGTTTTTGGATTTACAATTTTTTAAAAAATATCTCCTCTGATGGTAATTGGCAGTCAGTACCAATGACAACTATGTCGGTAACTAGCAGCATACTGTGGCATTTTTTATGAAAACCATGATTCTTGGTCTGTGTAGATGCAAAGTTAAACTAAATGACATCGTTTTTATTTGTAATCAGTTCAGTTTCCATGTGAAACTGCTGTCTAGTTACCATTCTTCCTTCATATTTGTGTTAATGACTATCCCCACTAAAGACACAGTGTATGTCATTGGATGTACATGGTCCCTGTGCTGGCATCAACAGGCAGAAGCAGGGCAGTATATGAATAGTAGCTGGGTAGACCTGGAACTTTTCTTGTGTTATCCGGGTGCAGAGGCTGCCTGTAGAACTCCCAAGACAACATTAAGTTTTGTGTAAAGATATCTTCTGTTTCGGAATAGAAATGCTAACCAATCTTTATAGGCCTTTCCTTTCTCCTGAAAGTGGACCCAAGTGCCCTTTAATCATCATTTCATGGACAGTAATAATTAGTGACATTTCTACAGCCTTGTATCATATTGAATCTGAATAGAGAAGATTTGCAGTGCTAGACGGAAAAGACAGAGAAGTGGGACGAAGAATTATTCTTGCAGAGAGTAAGCACAAACATGTTGGACTGAATGGCCTGCTTCTGTGCTGTGACTATCCCACGATGCTATAAATGATTGAGTACTGTTATCATAGAATCATCGATCCGACAGCATGGAAGCAGACTGTTTGGCCATCAAGTCCACACTGACCCTCCGAAAAGCATCCCACCCAGATCTACCCCTCCACCCTAATTTTAAAAACTGCCCCCTGCCTTGTGCATACCTTTCTCCCAGAACAAGTAAAGTTGTTTTCAAAGGAGCCAATTTAACCGGACAAAAGTGAAAAGGTATAGGGTTAACGCTAAGGGTCAGTAACGAAGCACAAAGAGTGGAACATTAATAATTGAGGATTTGATTTCAGGTTTCTTGGCTTTGCAGGCTGGTTGAACTCCATTTTGTCCTGCCTATTGGGCCCTGACACTCAGAGTGAGAGATACCTGAACGGGTAACACTGGAGTGACTCGTGAGTGGTTCTTCAATTCTGCCCTTCATAGCATGCTAATACTTGACCCCTGGCGAATAAACAAAATGCCACAGCAATTGATATACAAAGGGACCTCAGTTTACTAGCACACCTTCTCCCAAAAGCACATTGAGACTTAGCTTGAAATGGCTTCTAATCCCTGATCTTGTATATTCTTAAGGAAGATGACACAAAACATGTTTCTTATCCAGAATGCTGTCCTTTCTCTCGTATTCGGTCTGAGATCATTCCGAGGAGATTACAGTTCAGTTTGTATGCAGTTCTTCCCTTTAAGTTAATCCTCATCATGAATGACATTTCAGCTCTCTCTCTCTCTCTCTCTTTCTCTCTGTCTATCTCTCACTCAGACCGCCACTGAATTTACTTCCACATCACATTTTGGCCAAATGCATTTTTTTTAAAAGCTTACATTGTAATTAAGAAAGTCAATATGTTTATTATTGATCCAGGATTATTATCCATGGTCATGATAATATGAAGCAAAACCTTTTACATAGAACATAGAACAGTACAGCACAGTGCTGGCCCTTCGGCCCATGATGTTGAACCAACCTATTATCCTACTCTAAGATCAAACTACCCTGCATACCCCACGTTTTACTAGCCTCCATGTGCCTATCTAAGAGTCGCTTAAAAGTCTCTAAAGTATCTGACTCCACTACCACTGCCAGCAGCACATTCCACGCACCCACCACTCTCTGAGTAATGAACCTGCCTCTGACATCTCCCCTATACCTTCCTCCAGTCAGCTTAAAATTATGTCCCCTTGTAATAGTCATTCCCGTACTGGGAAAAATGTCTTCTCTGACTATCCACTCTATCTGTGCCTGTCATCATTTTGTACACCTCTATCAAGTCAACTCTCATCCTTCTTCACTCCAATGAGAAAAGCCCTAGCTCCCTCAACCTTTCCTCATAAGACCTGCCCTCCAGCCCAGGCAGCATCCTGGTAACTCTCTGCAGCCTCTCTAAAGCTTCCACATCTTTCCTATAATGAGGCGACCAGAACTGAACACAATATTCCAAGATAGTATGAACTGCAGATGCTGGAGGATCTGAGATAACAAGGTGTAGAGCTGGATGAACACAGCAGGCCAAGCAGCATCAGAGGAGCAGGAAAGCTTCTTCAGAAGGGTCTAGGCCCGAAATGTCAGCTTTCCTGCTTCTCTGATGCTGCTTGGCCTGCTGTGTTCGTCCAGCTCTACACAATAATCCAAGTGTGGTCTAACCAGGGTTTTATAGATCTGCAGCATAACCTCACGGCTCTTAAACTCAATTCCCCTGCCAATGAAAGCAAACACACCTTACGCCTTCTTTACAACCCTATCAATTTGGGTAGCAACTTTGAGGGATCTGTGAACATAGACTCCAATATCCTTCTGTTCCTTCACACTGCCAAGAATCCTGCTATTAACCCTATATTCTGCATTCAAATTCGACCTTCCGAAATGAATCACTTCACACTTTTCTGGGTTGAATTCCATCTGCCACTTCTTTGCCCAGCTCTGCATCCTGTCAATGTCCCATTGCAACCTACAACAGCCCTCCACGCTGTCTACAACTCCACTAACCTTTGTGTCATTGGCAAACATATCAACCCACTGTTCCACTTCCTCATCCAAGTCATTTATAAAGATCACAAAGAGCAGGGGTCCCAGAACAGATCCCTGTGGAACACCACTGGTCACCGAGCTCCAGGCTGAATACTTTCCATCCACTACTACCCTCTGTCTTCTATTGGACAGCCAATTCTGTATCCAGATAGTCAAATTTCCCTGAATCCAATGCCTCCTTACTTTCTGAACGAACCTACGAGGTGGAATCTAATCAAATGCCTTGCTAAAATTGATATACACCACATCCACTGCTCTATCATCATCAATGTGTTTTGTTACATCCTTGTGAGGCATGACCTGCGCCTCACAAAGCCATGCTGACTATTTCTAATAAAACTGTGCTTTTCCAAATAATCATAAATACTATCTCTCAGAATCCTCTCCAATAATTTACCCACCACAGAAGTAAGACTGACTGGTCTGTAATTCCCAGGATTATCCCTATTCCCTTTCTTGAACAAGGGAGTGACATTTGCCACCCTCCAATCATCTGGTACTACTCCAGTGGACAGTGAGGACACAAAGATCATCGCCAAAGGGGCAGCAATGTTTTCCCTCGCTTCCCGTAGCAACCTTGGGTATGTACCGTCTGGCCCGGGGGACTTATCCATCCTCATGTTTTTCAAAGTTTTTAGCACATCCTCCTTCCTAACATCAACCTGTTTGAACATATCTGCCTGTTTCATGCTGTCCTCACAAACGTCAACATCCCTCTCACTGGTGAATACTGAAGCAAAGTCTTCATTAAGGACCTCCCCTACCTCCTCTGACTCCGCGCACAAGTTCCATCCACTATCCTTGATCGGTCCTACCCTCACTCTGGCTATCCTCTCATTTCTCACGTAAGTTTGGATCGCCTTGGGGTTTTCCTTGATCCTAACCCGCCAAGGCTTTTTCATGCCCCCTTCTAGCTCTCCTAAGTTCATTCTTCAGTTCCTTCCTGGCTACCTTGTAGTACTCTCGAGCCCTGTTTGATCCTTGTTTCCTCAACCTTAAATAAGCTTCCTTCTTCCTCTTGACTAGTGTTCAATACGTCCTGTCATCCAAGGTTCCTTCACCTTGCCTCACCTTGCCTTCACCTTGCATCCTTTCCTTGCCTCAGTGGGACAAACCTATCCAGTACTCTTAGCAAGTGCTCCCTAAACAACCTCCACATTTCTGTCATGCGTTTCCCTGAGAACATCTGATCCCAATTAATGCTCCGCAGTTCCTGCCTGGTAACATTGTAATTCTCCCTCCCTCAATTAAATACTTTCCCATACCGTCTGTTCCTATCCCTCTCCATGACTATAGTAAAGGTCACGAAGTTGTGATCACCATCACCGAAATGCTCTCCCACTGAGAGATCTGACACCTGGCCTGGTTCGTTGCCAAGTACCAAATCCAATATGGCCTCCCCTCTAGTCGGCCTATCTACATATTGGGTCGGAAATCCATCCTGGACACACGTGACAAAATCTGCTCCATCCAAACTGTTTGCACTTAGGAGGTTTTACACCAGGAAACAATTGACTGGCTGAGTGTGAAGTGAGTATTCAACAGTGTGCCGAAAGCTTCCTATCATTGGCAATTTCACCAGTCTGCTGAGATTTGCTTTAAAAATGTTCGTAATAAATCTCCCAGACTTGCAATTTTTATTTTCTCTCTCTTTTAATAAGTATCTGTGGTACAGTTCCTAACCTATTACACATGCAAGGGAATATTCTGATCAGAAACCTCAACTCAGCAGATCAGATCAATTAAAACTTGACTGTGAGCAAAGGTTCTCGCAATAAACCACTGTGCTTTGCAGAAAGGTTTAATAACTCTGTGCCATGTTCCAGTCTGGGGAACCCATTGCTTAAGCTAAAGATAATTTGTGTGTTATCCTTGTGCATTAAGGAATTACAAGCTGCATTACACAGTGAGATTCCAGATTGAGCTGTCCCCAGAGAGCACAACCAGTTTCACAGACCTAGAAGAGAACTTGGGCGTATAGTTTTTATTGTCTTCAATTCATTATGGGCCATTTTTATTTTGGATGAGGTATATTAAAAATTTAATGTTCACATTTCAATTTATTAGCCGCTTTATAATTCCTCCAATTAAGTTTGACCACATAATTATACACTTATATTCTATTCAGAAATTCTTTTCAACAAAAGTGATCTTTCCATTAAAATAAAAGCAAACTACTGCAGATGTGAAAAATCTGAGGTAAATGGCTGGACAAACTCAGCAGATCTGGCAACATGTGTGGACAGAGAAGCAAAGTTAACGTTTGGAGTCCTTTGACTCTTCCTCAGAACAGATCTTTTAATTCAATTGTTCATCAATTATTTTCATGGAGCAAACACAGCAGTTTAATCCAAAAGTATCATCCAGTTTCTTAAGTATAGCACAGGGAGTTTATTGTGCTTTGTACACTCTGACATCTTACAGTCTTCAGCTTGAAGTTGCAGCAGCAATGTATCACAGGAGTGGAGTAAGGAGAGCAGGATGGGCTGGATGAAATGGGTTTGTGAAATGAGATTGCTGGGAAGATATTTGGGGACATTAAAAACTATGATAGGAAACTAAACTCTGGTACATTGTGGCAAATTTCAAATTCTGGAAAAGATTTTTAATACTTAGCTTTAATTTTACTGCCTTATATCAAAAAGAGTGTTGTTCTTGATGCAGCCTATACACAAAACAGGTATTTATGGCTATAATTTTGCCCTTTGTTTTGTTGTATTTTGGAAACTCAGTTTTCAATCTGATGGCTAGACTAATTCCTCATTTTGTATCCTGATACAAACTGTGCTGTAGGAGCATGCAGTTATTTTAGAAGATTAATGCCTCAAAGTGATGAACTTTTCATAAAGCTCCCTGTTAAATCCACCACCTCCCCCCACCCTCTGTGTCCTAAAGACACAGCATTCGTATGCTTCTTAACTTATTCTCAGACTTCTAGTCTCCTCTTCCAAAAGATCACTCCAAGTGTTGATCACACCCACTGTAGAGGAGACATTAGTTTTAAATTGGCTGTTTTCAAAAATTAATCCATGGACCGTTGCCATCACTGGCTAAATCAGCATTAATGGCCATCCCTAATTGTCTGGGTCAAAATGGTAATGAGCTACCCTCTTGAACCTCTGTCGTCTCTGGGATGTATCAACACCCACAACACAACGAAAGCTTCTTTTGCTCCTTTCTTTGCTTTAAATTTGCCTTGCAATGGTTTGTGCCTCAATCACTCCCTCTGGCAAAGCATTGTATTTTCTACCAGTTCTCTGCACTGTACCGTTTAAAATTGACCTCAAGTAGTGGGGTAATTTCAAACCCCACAAAACAAGAGAGTTGAGCCTATTATTAATTTACTCATCGGACATGGGGGGTCACAGGCTGGCCAGCATTCATTCCCAGTCTCCATTTTCCCTGTCATGAGGTGGTGGTGAGCTGCCTTCTTGAACCGTTGCGGACCACCTGCTGTGGGTTGACCCGCAATGCCCTTAGGGAGGGAATTCCAAGATTTTGACCCAGCGACAGTGAAGGAATGGCAATACCTTTCCAAGTCAGGATGGTGAGTGACTTGGAGAAGTTGCAGGTGGTGGTGTTCCCATATATATGCCGTCCTTGCCCTTTTAGATAGAAGTGGTTGTGTGTTTGGAAGGTGCTGTTTGAGGATCTCTGATGAATTTCTGAAATGCGTCTTGTAAACGATCAAAAATCACATGAGACCAGGTTATAGTCCAGAAGGTTTATTTGAAAACACAATCTTTCGGAGCCTCGCTCCTTCTTCGGGTGTCACTGAGACAGGTAGTATCGGACACAGAATTTATAAGTAAAAGATCAAAGGGTCACACCACTGATGAGGATGTACTAAACAAACCTGAGATGCTGTTAAACCTTTAATCAGTTGGAAGTTTTTAATCGATTAATATGTGTATATAAATCCCTGAATTCCTTTCAAGTCCCTGTTCTGTGAGAACTAAAGGCTTTATCATTAGAAAGAAGAGGTGACATTTTAGGTCAAACAATATATGTTAGGTGTGAGGTCTTGTTTAGAATCTGTTTGTGTTTTGGTCTGGAGTCAGACTGGTTTTATTTCTAAAGCAGGAATTTATAAAACACCACATTGCCTGACTGTCTATAAATTGCCTGCTTTTTGAACAAGATAGAATGTATCTGCAAATATGAATTAACCCCATAGATTTACATGTGTGTGTGTGTGTGTGTGTGTGTGTGTGTGTATAGTGGGGAGAAAGAGAGAGAAAGAGTGTGTGTGGGGCGGTGACAGAGAGTGTACATGTATCTGTGGGAGAGAAACCACTGTTCGCAGCAAACTAGTCGGCCTTCAGGACAATATCGACTACAACACCACACAACCCTGCCATGGTAACCTCTGCAAGACATGTCAGATCATCGACACAGACACTACCATCACACATGGGAACACCACCCATCACGTACACGGCAGATACTCATGTGACTCGGACAATGTTGTCTATCCCATACGCTGCAGGCAAGGATGCCCTAAGGCATGGAATATTGGCAAAACTATGTAGACATTACGATAACAGATCAATGGACACTGAGCAACAATCACCAAACAGGGATGTTCCCTCCCAGTGGGGGAACGCATCAGCGGGTCATGGACATTCAGCCTCCAATCTTTGGGTAAATATCGTCCAAGGCGGACTTTGGGATACACAACAATGCAGAGTCACTGAGCAGAGGCTGATAGCCACGTTCTGTACCCATGAAGATGGCCTCAACCGGGATCGAATCCCGCCACGGCAGATGGTGGAATTTGAATTCAATAAATATCTGGAATTAAGAGTCTAATGATGACCGTGAATCAGTTGTTGCTAGTCAGGAAAAACCATCTGGTTCACTAATATCCTTTAGGGAAGGAAATTGCCATCCTTACCTGGTCCAGCCTACATGTGACTCCACAGCAATATTGTTGACCCTTAACTGCCCTCTGGGCAATTAGGGATGGGCAGTAAATGCTGCCTAGCCACTGACACCCTCCTCCCATGAATGAATAAAAACAAATGCGCACACACACACACTCTCTTACCCCCACCCCACACACACAGACACAGTCTCTCTCCCCCTTGCACACACTGACTCCCTCTCTCACACACACATAAATCTAAGGGGTAAATTTGCATTTGCAGATACATTCTATTTTGTTCAAAATGCACACAATTTATAGACGGTCAATGTGGTGTTTTATAAATTCTTACATTAGAAATAAAACCAGCCTGATTCCAAAGCAAAACACAAACAGATTCGAAACAAAGCCTCACACCTAACATGCATTGTCTGATCTAAAATGCCACCTCGTCTTTACAATGATAAAACCTTTAGTTCTCTCAGAACAATGACTTGAAAGGAATTTGGGGATTTATATATACATATTAATCAATTAAAACCTTCTAACTGATTAAAGATTTAACAGTGTCTTAGGTTTGTTTAATACATCCTCATCACTGGTATGACCCTTTGATCTTTTACTTATAAATTCTGTGTCTGATACTACCTGTCTCAGTGACACCTGAAGAAGGAGTGAGGCTCCGAAAGATTGTGTTTTCAAAAACAACCTGTTGGACTATAACCTGGTGTCGTGTGATTTCTGACCTTGCCTACCCAAGTCCAACACTGGCACCTCCACATCTTGTAGATGGTACACACTGCTGCTACTGAGCCTTGGTGGTGGAGGGAGTGGGATGTTTGTGAATGTGGTGCCAATCAAGCGGCTGCTTTGTCCTGGATGGTGTCAAGTTTCCAGAGTGTTGTTGGGGCTGTACTCATCCAGGCAAGTGGGGAGTATTCCATCACACTCCTGATTTGTGCTTCATTAACTTCAGGGAATCAAGAGTGAGATACTCACTGCAGGATTCCTAGCTGATAGATAGCTGTAGTCCCCTTGTTAGATGCCTGTCCACCTGTGATTGGTCCCTTCCCTCGCACAATCTTTCCCCTCTTCTGTAGAATCCCACTTCCCAGTTTCATCCCCACAATGATGTGTGCCCTCCCCTCTTGCCCACCTCCCACAACGATACATCTCTCCTGTGGTTCCTCTACCCCATAAATATGCTGAACTACTTTAAGGTCTCTTGTGGCAAATAGTGGTATTCCTCCCTTTCAGCCAGGAGGGTCATGTTCAAGTCTCACCGGCTCCGAGGTGTTGAATAACATTTCTGAACAGGTTGATAAGGAAACTGTCGACCCTGAGCTGCCCCTCTCTTGCAGGCATTCCTACTTGATAATGTGGCAGTTAGGCTGAGTATTAGGTAGGAAACCTGGAGCAAAACTTGGAACACATTCTGTAATTATGAACTAGGTGCTCAAGAAATTGGTGTGTCTGAGTTTCCCATCTGTAATTCTCCTCTGCTCCCACTTGGAACGCTGCTTTTTAATTTAAATACCAGGTCTCTACTCCACAGCTTTTGTCTGATCCTGTTGAGTGCTTTGCCCCTTTTTTTTTTGTTTTTGTGGATTTCCAAAATCCCTATTATGCTTTAGATTTTATCCCTGCTCAGAGTTAGTCTGGTACGCTATAGTGACTGAAAGGGCTAACCACAGAGTTTCCTGCAGCAACTAGTCTTATTGAGAACCTTCAGTATCTTAAAATATCCCAAGACATTTTATAGCTGAAGGCACAGTGAGCAATCATGGAATGATGGAAACTGGGGATGTGCAAGAGGTGAGAATTGGAGGAGCACAGAGATCTCAAGGGGTTGAATAATTCTAGCTTACAGTCATACTGAAACACTTCACACTTTTCAGTTTTATGGTTATCTTTTTTAATATTGTTGGTGAAGCCTATATATATTTCCCATTTATTCTGCCCATGTACTGTCCGTTATACTTGACCAATTGTTTGCTGCCCATCTGACTACCTGGATATTTTCACAGAATCTCAGAAGTATAACAGTGTAAAAGGAGGCTGTTCAGCCCATCCTGCCTACACTGGCTTGTCTAACAAGCATCATTACCTCATGCCAATTTTCTGCCTTAGGGACATTTTTTATCCAAATCATCATTACATTTAATATTATCTGCATAATTTTGAGAACTGTAACTAACTGAGATTAATGTGCCCTCAGTTAGTTACTGGCTACATGTTGTGTAAGTTTGGTTTAAATCTAATTTGTCAATGCAATTTAGAACAGCAGAGTCACAAGACTGCCCTCCCAGTATCCTCAACACCATTGTCCCAGTGTAACACCATCCCTTTAATCAGCACTTCCTGCTGGAACCTTTTTAGCATGTATTTGAAAACAGTTTTTGCTTTGAGTTTTCAATGCTTTAAATTTAAGGAGCAGCGATTTGCATTTCACGCATTTGAAGAGGACAGTAACCAGAATAATACTGAATTATTAGGAAAGTGAAGTCATTTTTGCTGGAGGGGCCATTTAGAACAACAGAGAACAGTTATAAAGTCAGACACCATTCAGGAGTGATACAAGGATATCTTTTTTCCACAAATAGGATAGTGGAAGTCAGGAATTTGGTCCCTCAAAGGGATGCAGGGCTGCAGTTGAATTTTTCCAGACTGTGATTAAAGATGTTTGCTGGTCAAGGCATTCAAGGACAAGGACCCAAGGAAGATAAAGAGAGTTGAGGTACAGATCAGCCATGATCAAATTAGAAGCTTGATCAGAGATAAAAGGTACTGCAGATGCTGGAGAATCCGAGATAACAAGCATGGGGGCGGGATGATGTTAGTAGATAGGAGATGGGGGTGTGGCTTGAGGTGAGATCAGTCAAGCTCAAGGTGCTAAATGGCCTCCTCTTATCCTTACATTCCTCAGCTTAACGTTCTACAGTACAGCTGGTTATAAGGTGGTCTCATTCAAATAATATAAGCCTCAGATGACCTGGACAAGGTAAACTGGAATCCTGCCAGAATTAGCTGGCATCAATTTAAAATGATTAACAACAAAATTAAAGCTCATCTTGTAAAAACGATTTGTTCAATCAGAGTAATAAATGTTTGGAATAATCCACCAGAGGGAGTATTGGAATCAGGCGAATGTGGTCAAAAGGTGGACTGTATTTAAATCAAACTGGAAGGACAAGCTCAAGTTTAAATAACCAAACAAATTTTAGGGCTTTCCACACTAATTGAGAGGTCAAAGACAAAAAGGGTTGGTAGGATCAGCGCTCTCTCACTCTCTCGCTGCCTAAAAGGCTGAGGTTATCATCAGACAGAATATCTTCATCTCTGTTCCTGATAAATAGTTCATTTTTTTTAACCTGGGAATTGATTTAAGCCCAATGGATGTGTCCCTGTTAAAAGTATGCACCCTATTAGCTTGTTGCCAAAGGAGTCAGACTTTCCCCTCACGTTTCATTTTTTTTCCATTCTGGGATCAATACCATCAATTCAATCTTTGGAGATTTGCTTTGAGCCTTTTAGCTTTTGCAAGACCTATATCTGATTATTGTTGAACTAATTAATCCTTCTTGGATTATCTCCAATTATGGAAGGTTTGCCTCCCTTTTTCTTCCTTTATTTATATAACTGTTTTATAATCATCTTTCACTTTAGCCTCATTCACAATCTTTTGCTCCATTAAGCTAAAGTACTTCAGATGAATTCAGTTTTGTCTGCTTGTCTGTTAGCTGCTTATTAACTTGTTGAATTCAAAATTGATCATTTGAATCCTGTTGAATTTTTTTTAAAACAACGAAGTTGACCTTGGTGCCTTCCTGATAGGCATTAGACAGTCTGGCTGAGCAGGGTGGTAAGTGGGTGCCTAATCTGGCTGCCTGTATGCCTCATTCAAGTTCTGGAGGCCTTTTAAATCCATAACATGTAGATCTTGTAGCTAGCCGACTACTTTCTTCCTCGTCCTCCTCCACAAAGCCTCTTCTTTACCTGGCAATGTTAACAGAATGTCTACTGATACAGAGAGATTCTTTCCTTCCAAAGTGGGTTTGTGTTTGGAATGATCATTTTGAGCTGCAGAGCACAAAGATGAAGTTAGTCACAGCCTTGTCATTGATGGTGGGAACAATTTTGGATGATAAATTAAAAATATCAAAACAAGTATATTGTGGAACATTGAAGCATATCAGTTTAAGTAGAAGGTTGTTGCTATGTAATCATTCCCTATTCTCCCTTTTCCGACAACGATGGCAGTAGGTACCAAGTGGGAACATTGTCTCAATACTTTGGAATAATGAATTGACTAAATTCACTGGAGTGAGCATAAGTAAGTTGACTGCCTTACACAAGCAACACGAAGTGCTGTGGTATGATGATAACTGTAAAGGCAGCAGTGCTGCAGGACTTGAGATGCACAGGGATCAGAAGAACAAATAACCAACAGGAGTACAATAGAGGAATAAAACTGCAAGCACTGCATGTCCTTCAGCAGCAACTGATTATGCGTCTCATCTGTATAGATGTTGAATGGTGCTCTAGGACATGCAGTGCTCCTGTTTTACTGCTCAACAGAGCCCTTTTATACTTCCCACAATTATCTTTTTGACGTAAGATTAAAAACTCCACCTCCTAAGCGGTGATTCTGAAATGTAATGTTTCTTAATAACATAAAGATACTTTAGATACTTACTGGGAAATAATGTGACAGCTGTTAATTAAAATAAGATTTCAAATATTATTTCAAGTTATCCTTCCCCTTATAATGCTGCAGTAATACAAATATCATTAGGTTTTGATATTGGGAAAAACTGTTCTTGTTAGCACAAGAAAAATCCCAAATAGGATAAACTTGGCTCTAATATGTTCTTTTTATATACGTGTACACGAAAAGTACCCTTGAGATTTTGATATTGTAATTGCATTTCTGGGCTTCAGTGAGGCAATAACATATTCAGGGTCCACTGCTTCAATTTATGGCATCACCTGAATCTCTCAATTAGACTACTGCTCAGTAATCACTCCCTATCCTGCAGTATCCTTTCCATATAAATGGTAATGTGAAAAATTGGTATTACTGATCTATAAATTCAGCCGAATGTAAACTGATCAATAACTGGACTGATTGAGGCTTGAATCGGTAGATCCTGGAAAATTCCATTCTTTTCAAAGGGAGTATCTTTAAAATTAGTTTGTGAACTATGATGCTGAAACAAATATTAACACTGCTGTAATTAAGCTACTGAAAAAATACATTTATTATTAATGAAAAATATCACTGTTTATTAATTTTCCCCAACATCTCTTACTATTACTTTATCTTTACTTTTATCCACATAAATTGTTTCCTCCTTTTCTACGGTGGCTGAACTTTAAACGTGTGTATGACTCCCTCTGTCCCATTCAACTGTAAGCTGCGAACCAACCCCAAAATGTGATTTGTGCTTTGGTTGAAAACTGATTTGGAAAACCGATTTTCTTTTCATTTTCTTTTCGTAAGAGCATTTTAAGAGTGGATATAAACACAAGACCAATGAGCCTGGTATTTTTGTGAGGCTAGCTTGACATTAATTGACTGACACCCAAACAACATTTAATTTAATTTTATAAATTTACGGAATTTTTGATTTCTGTTTACTGTGCGTCTTTAAGTGGCTGTCATGTGATGATTTTTGTTTAAATTGTTAATTTGGTTTTGTTCCTGATTGCTTACTTACTATTCTGTCTACTCAAAGATCTTCCCTGATTAACTACACAACCCTGTCACTTTCTGGCTGAAAAGACTTCATCTTTGTTCCCTTCTTGGTTCCTAACCACCTCATTTTTAAATTGTTTCTACTGGAATTTGAGCCCTAGGTAATGGTCAACTTACCAACTTAATTTTATCAACTCCTTTGTTAGCAGTGAAAATTTCAATAGATTCACCTCAAAATCTCCCCTTTTAGTTAGGGCAAAGCATGCCAATTTTCTCAATCTTTACTTAAATTCAATAAATTCTTTCCTTTATCTCTGTACATCTTGAGGATAAGAATATCCTGTCGGTCATATATACCCAGAATTGCACATAATGCTATGGTTGTTCTCTAATCAACACCTACTGTTGCAAGAAGTCTCGGAGGGGGATCTTCGAAGCAAAAATCAAGTGTAAGCTGAGAGATGGACAGAACACAGTGAAAAATGTGCATTATGGGCCTGCTGCAAATATTCAGGTTTTGAGTGAAGTATTATCTGGCATTCTGTCTCAGTCTGTGAATGGACCTTGAAACCTCGACGATCCAGGTTAAACCTATGCTACCCTATAGCTAATTAAAGGTGTGACCTGACGATTGTAACATAGGACCCTTAAAGCCCAGTCTCCTGTTCTCCGCTCTTTGGAAAAACCAGACTGAAAGATTCTTCATTGAGATACAGATACAATTGTAACCCCACATGTAGTTTATTTTACATAAAATACATGAATAACCCGAATGTATTTTTCTGTTAATTTTCTAATGCTTCTCGCTTCACAAAACACAATAAAGTTTCAAACAAAAACAAATTAATGGAGAAATGCCAAGAGTGAAACGGAATTAATGTTTTGAGTCCCATTCTTTGTTTTACAATGCAACCCTCTTCAAATCCTAGGCAAAATCTGCACTCTCAAACTGGCTAAATTAAAAACTTGCTTTGATTGCAGGCTACATGTTTTTTTCATGTCCAATTCAGGGTCTGTGTGCTCTGATCCTTCCCTTACCACCCTCTGGGTGATTTTCCCACCACGTTGTCAATCTATTTTACCACTCTGATTAAATTCCTCTTCTCTGATGTAGCAGGTAAGCCATCCAACAGTTTTCTCAGCTAAAACTCCTGCTGCACCCATTGAATGAAAACCATCCTTGCTGGTTCCAAAGTTTTCAACTAATTCACATTTTTTAAAATTTTGTCTCAAAGCTTCGGAAACCACTCATATAGCTTTATGGCAGCACTGTCTTTTCTCAGGTAACTTGTGCTTCAAATTCATCCAAGACCCATGTTGGCAGTTAAATGTTATATTTTTTGTAAGAATAAATCTTATGTAAGAATAAATGAGGGTGGCGGTGTAGTGACAATGTCACGAGACTAATAATCCAGAACCCCAGGCTAATGTTCCTGGATCATGGGTTTGAATCCCACCATGGTCAATGGTGAAATTTGAATTCAATAAAATATAAAACTCTAGTCTTACGGTAACCATGTAACCCCTGCCGTAAATAAAGAAAAGGCATTTCAGTCCACTGGAGAGGCAATGGCCTGTTGGTATTATCACTGGACTGTTAATCCTGAGGCCCTGATAACGTTCTGGGGACCTGGGTTCGAATCCTGCCACGGCAGATGGTGGAATTTGAATTCAATAAATATCTGGAACTAAGAGTCTAATGATGACCATGAATCCATTGTCAATTGTCAGATTAAACCCACCTGGTTCACTAATGTCCTTTAAGGAAGGAAACTGCCATTCTTACCTGGTCTAACCTACATGTGACTCCAGACCCACAGCAATGTGGTTGACTCGTAACCGCCCTCTGGGCAACTAGGGATGGGCAATAAATGCTGCCTGGTCAGCGATGCCCTCATCCCATGAGCAAATAAAGAAAAAAACTAAGCCTGCATCAACACAGGACACCATTCTAAACTAAAAGCTTCTTTGCCTCCATATGATCCATATCCGTCTATTCCCTGCTTATTCACGTATCTGTCAAGATGTCTCTTAAGTGTTTCTGTTATATCTGTTCCTGCCACCTCCTCTGGCAGTGCATTCAAAGCACTTGCCACCCTTTCTGTAAAAGAACTTGCCTCTCACATGTCCTTTAAAGTTACCTCTCTTATCTTAAACCCATGTCCCCTAGAAGTTGACATTTCTACTCTGGCAAAGAGACTCTGACTGTGTTGATTTATTATAAAAACCTATGTCATTCACAAATGTCCTTTTGGGAAGGAAATTTACAGTCCTTGCCTGGTCTGCCCCCCTCCAGACCTACAGCAGTGTGGTTGGCACCTAATGATCCTCTGAAAAGATCCAGAGAGCAAATCAGTTCAAGCACAGTTAGAGATTGCCAACAAACGACATCGTTAGCAGTGACACCCCACATCCCGTACAAGAATAAAAACAATTTAACTTCTCAATCAATAATGATGAAATCTAAATGCTTAACAGTCATAGTGACAGAAAATTGCTTGGAAAAATAATTAAAGTTGTGGTCGTATCTGTGGTTTTGAAGCTTATTTTTTGAATTGAGGCAGGTTCTAACTGGAACCAAAAAAGAAACTTCACCTAAATAGAATGGAAACTGAAGTTTCAATAATGTGAAAAGCTAAGATTTCATGTTTCTGGGAAACTGATGCTGATTGAGTCCAGATAAAAAAAAAACACAGATCCATGTGAACTTCGATCCTAGTTGTGCAGTGGAGGTAGGTTGAAAAAGGTGGAGGCTGGGTCAAAGAGCTGAACCAAATAAACTTAATTTAACTTTTATAATGTAGGAAACACAATAATTATGTTTCACACAGCCTGCTTCCAATTACCAATGGAACAATCACCAGAGAATCAGTTTTTATTGGCAATGGTGATTGCAGGATGTATATTCATCAGCACACTGGGAAAATGCTTCCTTTGTCCTGCAAAATAATTTTACAGGAATCTTTGCTACTCAAGTGAGAGAGTAGAAAGGGCCTCATCTGAGGCACCAGCTCTGACCATGCAGTGCTGACTCATGGAAATGTCAGCCAACAATTTTTTTTGTAGCTAATCTCTGAATTGGGACTTGAACCACAGTTTCCTGAATCAGACTGTTACCAAATGAACCACAGTCCACAATCTACATGAGGTTAAAGTAAGTGGTATTTTTGATGGAGAGGATATTCATTTGAAAGCTCAGGTGCACAGCAGCAACTCCGTAAGACCCCTCTGATAGCACCTTCGAAAAACCAGGACATCCAACTAGAAGGACAAGGGCAGCAAATACATGGGAACACCATTACCTGCAAGTTCCTGTCCAAACCATCCTGAAACAAAAACAGAAATCACTGGCAAAACTCAGCAGGTCTGGCAGCGTCTATGGGAAGAAAGCAGAGCTAACATAGTGAGGCAGGTGACTCTTCATCAGAACGGCTCTTTGTTTTATTCACCGTCCTGACATGGAAATATATCATTGTTCTTTCACTATCACTGGGCCAGTATCTTGTAACTTCCCCCTGACAACATTGCGAATCAACCTACGGCACGCAGCAGTTTAAGAAAGCAGCTCACTACTACCTTCTCAAGGGCAACTAGGGACAGGTAATATATTGTCAGTAAGCCCCACATGCAGTGAATGAAATAAGCTCAGGGTCAGATTAGATGGTGAAATTAGAAATAATCTGCTTCAGCCTCAGACAGTGGTCAGAGGAGTGGAGACCACAAATGCAAGTCTGTCCTTTTCTTAGTCAGTTTCCTGGCATCACAGCTTCAGTTTTAATGTCTTGATCCCCAATACAAAGCAATTTGGGGTGGATTGCTTTTGTATATATTGTCATTAAACACAATACTGATGGAGGTATATGACTGAGTTCAGTAAAAATGGCCTCATAAAGTTACACTTTGAGCCTCACAGGTAATTTTGTTGTGAGAAGTACAGTATGCAGAAAACATAAACCACATTAAAAATGCAGCCCCACGTTTCCTATGTTGTTTTCTTTATGGATCTAGAAATATTTATTAGCAATGTGCCTGCCAGTGATTGCTATTGACTGACAGAAATAGTTTCCAAGACAAGATTCATTGATGCCAGTGTACTGTGATTAGTTACGTTGCTCGTAAAAGCTGTACTAAACAAGCTGTATAAAATGAGTAGCAAAGTTGCACTCTTGAAGCTGCCAACAAATGCTTAGCCTCTACTTTGCACAGAGTGTTACTTTGCAGGGAAGCATCAGTCTCCGCATACAATTCAAAGAGGTTTTCTGTGGCTTTGTGCATACAGTTATCTCATCTCCCATCACTGAATTCACTTGCTTAATGAATAGAAACAGAGAATGCTGGAAATTTACAGGAGATCACTCAGCATGTGATTCTGGAATTGTAGTGGGTTTTGTTTATGTAGATGAGGAGATACTGTGTCTACAGAGAGGAGAGTTAGTAACCAGAGGGGACAAAGATAATTGGCAAAAGAGCTTAGGGGAGATGCGGAGCAATCACTTCACACGGCAAGATGTGATCTGGAACATGCTGCCTGAAATGGTGACCATTAGCAAAAATAGGCCATTCAGCCCATCAAGTCTTTTCCATCATTCAGTGAGATGATCTGGTTGATCTGATATTCCTCAACTCTGCAACTTGGTGGAAGCAAATTCGACAGAAATTCTCAGAAAGGTATTAGAAAAGTTTGCAGGACCAGGGGGAAAGCACAGGAGACTGGGATCAATTGAATAGCTCCCACAAAGAGCCAGTGCGTGGCCTCCATCTTTTCCATATCCTGCTCTCTGATCTGAAACTGAAAAGATGTATTATCTATTTCGGGAATTGACAGAAACTCTCGAAGCAAATATTAAGTTGGCTTTTACCCTTCGAATGCCACCTGCCTGGGAGGGTGGTTGAAGCGGGCAACCTCAAAACCTCTAAAAAGTATTTGGATGAGCATTTGAAATGTCATAATGTTCAAGGCTATAGGCCTAATGCTAGAAACTGGGACTAGTGTAGATTTAGTATATTTTTGGCAGTACAGACTTATTGGGCTGATGGGCCTATTTTTTATTGTATGATTCTAGGACAGGGATAACGGAACAGAACTGGAGTTCATAAAGTCAGGGAGTTAAGGATTGATGTGGAAGGAATGTGTTTTAATTAATGAGGCATTGGAGCCAGTAAAAATAGAAACACAGAAAATAGGAGCAGGAGTAGGCCAATCGGTCTTTTGAGCCTGTGATACCAATTATTATGATCACGGTTGATCATCTGTCTCAATAACACGTTCCCGCTCCCCATATCTTTCAATCCCTTAATCTCTAAATACTACATTCGACTACTCTTGAACTGACACAGCGTTTTGACCTTGACTGCTTTCTGTGGTACATATTCCAGCTAGATTCCTATCTGGCTGAAAAAATTCTTTCTGTATAGTAAGAACATTTTTCCTCAGATAAGGAGTCCCAAAAGTGCTCACAATACTCCAGGTGTGGTCTCACAAGGCCCTGTACAGTTGCAAAAAGACATCCCTGCTCCTGTACTCAAATCCTCTCACTATAAAGTCCAATGTACCATTTACCTTCTTCACTGCCTGATATACCTGCATGCTTACTTTCAGCGACTGGTGTACGAGGGCACCCAGGTCTCATTGTGCATTTCCCCCTGTCTCAGTTTATAGACATTTAGTTAATAATCTACCTTGCTGTTTTTACTACCAATCTGGATAAAGTCACTTTTGTCACCTCAACATCTACCATGCATTCACTTACATGTTCAACTTTTCTAAATCACACTGAAACATCTCTGCTGCTGCCTCTCAACTCACCTTCCCGCCCAGCTTTGTGTTGTCTGCAAATTTGGAAAAATAATATTCAGTTCCCTCATCTAAATCATTAATATATATTGTGAGTAGCTGGGGTTCTAGCAATGATCCCTGCAGTAGCTCTCTAGTCACTGCCTGCCATTCAGAAACAGACCTATTTATTCCTGCTCCTTGTTTCCTGTCTGCTAACCAATTTTCTATCCATTTCCAAACACAGGTCCCACGCACTTTCATTTTACACATTAATCTCTTACATGGGATTTTCAGAAGCCTTCTGAAAGTCCACAACCCCTGGCTTCCCTGATCAATTCCACTAGTTACATCCTTAAAGAATTCAAGTAGATTTATCAAGAAAGATCTACCTTTTGTAAATCCATGCTGAATCTGTGCAGTCCTGCAGCTGTTTTCCAAATGTTCAGCTATTAATTATTTCATAATGGATTCTAGCATTTTTCCTTGTACTGGTGCCATTCACTGGCTTATTATTCATGGTTTTCTGTCTGCAGCCCATCTTAAATAGAGACGTTACAATAGCCACCCTCCAATCCGTAGCAACTGTTCCACAGTCTGTAGAATCTTGGAAGATAGCTACGGATGCATCCACTCTTTCTTGGGCCACTTCCTTAAGTACTGTGGGATGTAGGTTAACCAGGGCCTGGAGATTTGTTGACCTTCAGTCCCGTCAATTTCCCCAACATCATTTCCCTACTAATACTGATTTCCTTAAATACCTGTCTGACACTAAACCCCAGTGTTCCCCAACATTTCTGGTATGTTATTTGCGTCCTCCTTTGTGAACAGAGAACCAAAGTATGTATTTAGTTGGTCAGCCATGTTATTCCCCATTCCTGACTGTAAGGGACCTACACTTACGTTCACCAATCTTTTTCTGTTCAAATACCTATAGGAACTTTAACAGTCAGTTTTTATGTTCCCCGCACGCTTACTTTTGAGCTCTATTTTCCCTCTCTTAATCAATCCCTTTGTCCTGTTTTGCTGAATTCTAAATTGCTCCCACTCCTCAGGTCTTTTTTTTTTCTGATCAACTTGTATGCTTCTTCCTTGTATCCAGTACAATCTCTGATTTCCCTTGTTAGCCTTGGTTTGGCCATCTTAATAAATGCAGACCCAGACAGCGATGCCCACATCCCATGAACGAATGTAAAACAGCAGTTCATGTCCAAATGCAGCAAGACCGAGCCAACATAAGGGCTGGATGACAAATGGCAAGTAACATCCATGCCACACAAATGCCAGGTGATAACCATCCCCAGTAAGGGACAATCAAACCATCACCCCTCGATATTCAATGGTGTTACCATCATTAAATACCCCAGTATCATACCTGGTAGTTACCATTGACCAGAAACTAAACTGGGCTCACCAAATAAAAAACAGTAGCTACAAGATCTGATCAGAAATTATGAATTCTCCAGTGGATACCTCACCTCCTGACTCCCCAAAGCCTGTCCACCATCTACAAGGCACAAGTCAGGAGTGTGATGGAACACTCCCCACTTGCCTGGATGGGTGCAGCTCTAATAACACTCAAGAAGTTTGACACCATCCAGGACAAAGCAGCCTGCTTGATTGGCACCACATCCCTCCAACGCTGGTTTCAGTGCACGCTTCTGCCACTATCTACAAGATGCACCACAAAAATTCACCAAGGCTCCCTGGACAACGCCATTCAAACTCACGACCACTTCCATCTAGAAGGACAAGAGCAACAGGTACGTGGGAACACCACCCCCTGCAAGTTTCTTTCCAAATCACTCACCATCCTGACTTAGAAATGTAGCATTATTCCTTCAGTATCACTGGGTTAAAATCTGGGGAGATCATTCACTGAGGGCATTGTGAGTCTACATACAACACATGGGCTGCAGCATTTAAGAAGGTCATCATTTTCTCACAGACAAGTAGGGGTGGGCAATAAATGCTATCCCTGCCACAACACCCATTTCTCATGGGTGAATTTAAAAAAAAACAATTTGTTGTTTTAGATTTTGTGGTTGTGTTAGAATTGTTTCTGTACCTCATTAGGGGTTAGCAATAAGCAGTGAGTAAATTCACAGTATGCCAACTCTTAAAGATCACGAACATTAGCAGGTCTATCACCTTGAAATTCATTTCAAAATAATGAGAACTTTGTACAATAAGCAGTTCAAGGATATCTAACAATAATAAAGCCAGTAGATTGGGCTCCTTTGGTGTGGTGGTAGTGCCCCTATCTCTGAACCAGGAGGTCGGAATTCAAGTCCAACTTGTTTCAATGGTGCTTCATAATATCCCTGAACAGATTGGTTAGAAAACACCTAAAGGAAATAGATTCAGCTATGCATGGTCTGCAGGCGAGCAAAATTTACCTGCTAATGAGTTTATGAGAACACTTTGAGCAGGTATCATAAGTAAGCTTGAAGATGACACCAAAATAGATGGCCTACTGGACAGTCAAGAAGGTTATCTCAGAGTACAACTGGACCTTGATCAGGTGGGCCAATGGGCCAAGAAGTGGCAGGTGGGGATTAATTTAGACAAACCTAAGGTGTTGCATTTTGCTAAGACGGATCAGGGCAAGATTTATACAGTTAGTGGTAGGGCCCTGGGGAATGTTGCAGAACAGACAGACCGAGGGGTGCAGGTGCATAGTTCATTAAAAGTGGAGTTGCAGACAGAAAGGATAGGACAAAGAACACAGAACAATATAGCACAGGAACAGGCCCTTCGGCCCTCCAAGCCTGCACTGGCACATTTTGCTCTTCCATCCTAAAACTATCTTCACTTGCAGGATCCGTATCCCTATATTCCCTTCCTATTCATGTACTTGTCCAGGTGCTTCTTGAATGCTGCTATTGTATCTGTTTCCACCATCTCCTCTGGCAGCGCGTTCCAGGCACTCACCATCCTTTGTGTGAAAAACGTGCCTCGCATATATCTTTTAAACATCCCCCCTCGCACCCTGAACCTGTGACCCCTAGTAATTGACCCCTCAACCCTGAGAAAAGCCTCATACTTTCTACTCTATCGATGCCATTCACAATTTTGTAAACTTTTATCAGGTCGCCCTTCAACCTTTCTGTGTTCCACTGAAAACAAACCCAGTCTATCCAACCTTTCTTCATAGCTAAAATCCCCCATACCAGGCAACATCCTGGTAAACCTTTTCTGTACCCTCTCAAAGCATCCACATCCTTCTGGTAATGTAGTGACCAGAACTGTACACAATATTCCAAATGTTCCCTAACTAAAGTTCTATAAAGCTGCAGCATAACTTGCCTATCCTTATACTCAATGTCTCTTCCAGTGAAGGCAAGCATGCCATTGGCCTTTTTTCACTGCCTTATCTACCTGCGGTGCCACCTTCAATGATCTGTGAACCTGCACACCCAGATTCCTCTGCATATCAGTACTCCTAAGGGTTCTGCAATTCACCACATAATTTCCATCTGTACTTGACCTTCCAAAACACAATACCTCACATTTGTCCAGATTAAATCCAACTGCCATTTTTCTGCCCATGCATCCAACCAATCTATATCCTGCTGTATCTCCTGATAATCCTCCGCAGTGTCAGCAACTCTATCAATCTTTGTATTGTCCACAAACCTGTGAATTAGACCAGCTACATTTTTCTCCAAATCATTTATGCAGATCATGAACAGCAGAGGTCCCAGCACTGATCCCTGTGGAACTCCACAAGTCACAACCCTCCATACTTTACAAGGAATGTCCAGAATACCACAGTCACCATCCCTGCTGCTTAATCGACAAGACAGACCCAGTAGAGATGGCGGCACAGTGCTATACAGTTGGGAGGGAGTTGCCCTGAGAGTCCTCAGCATTGACTCCAGACCCAATGAAGTCTCATGGCTTCGGGTTAAACATGGGCAAGGAAACCTCCTGCTGGTTGCTGTGTACCGTCCTCCCTCGGTTGATCAGTATTCCTCCATGTTGAACAAAACTTGGTGAAAACACCAAGGGTGCAGAATGTATTCTGGGTGGGGGATTTCACTGTCCACCACCAAGAATGACTCGGCAGCAGCACTACAGATTGAGCTGGTCAGGTCTTAAAGGACATAGCTGCTAGACGGGTCCGAAGCAGGAGGTGAGGGAACTATTGAGAGGGAAAAACATACTTGATCCAATCCTCATTAATCTGCCAGCTGCAGATGCATCTGTCTGTGACAGTATCGGTAAGAATGACCACCGCACAGTCCTTGGAGATACAAAGTCCCACCTTCACATTGAGAATAACATCCATTGCATTGTGTGGCACTATCACCGTGCTAAATAGGACAAACCTGAAACTGACCTACCATCTCAAGACCAAGCATCCATGAGGCGCTGTGGGCCATCAACTGCACCAGAATAGTATCCCAAAAAAATCTGCTATCTCATGGCCCAGCATATCTCCCACTCAACCATTACCATCAAGCCAGGGGATCAACCCTGGATCAATGGAGAGTGCAGGAGGGCATGCCAGGAGCAGCACCAGGTGTTACTGAAGATGAGGTTTCAACCTGGTGAAGCTGCCAAATAGGATTACTTGTGTGCCAGACAGCATAAGCAGCAAGTGATAGTCAGAGCTAACCAATTAGATCTAAGCTCTGCAGTCCTGCCAGATCCAATCATGAATGGTCATGGACAATTAAACAACTCACTGGAGGAGGAGGCTCCACAAATATCCCATCCTCACTGATGGAAGAGCCCAGCACATCAGGGAAAAAGATAAAACTGAAGCATTTGCAGCAATCTTCAGCCAGAAGTGCCGAGTGGATGATCCATCTTGGCCTCCTCCAGTGGTCCCCAACATTACAGATACCAGTCTTCAGCCAATTCGATTCACTCCACGTGATATCAAGAAACGGTTGGAGACACTGGATACTGCAAAGGCTATGGGCCCTGACAACATTCTGGCAATGACACTAAAGACTGTCCTCTAGCCAAGCTTTTCCACTACAGTTACAACACTGGTATCTACCCGACAATATGGGAAATTCCTTAGGTATGCCTTGAACACAAAAACACAGGACAAATCCAACTGGCTAATTGCCGCCCCATCAGTCTCCTCTCGATCATCAGTAAAGTGATGGAAGGTGTCAGTAACAGTGCTATCAAGCAGCACCTGCTCAGCAATAACCTGCTCAGTGATGCCCAGTTTGAGTTCTGCCAGGGCCACTCAGCTCCTGACCTCATTACAGCTTTGGTTCAAACATGGACAAAAGAGCTGAATTCCAGAGGTGAGGTGAGGTGACCCCATTAAATCAAGGCTGCTTTTGATAAGATTGTGGCATTTAGGAGCCCGAGAAAAATAGGAATCGGAGGAAAATTCTGTTTGAAGTCATAGCTGGTACATAGGATGATGGCGCAGCAGGACTGCATGTGGGCTCTATCCTGGGGCTCATCTGCTTTTTTTTTTCTCCTTAATTCTCTCTTTCCTTCATTTTCTCTTCCATTTTCTTTGCTTTGGAGCCTTTTGCATTTGGTTAGTTGGCAACATTGGCATGGCAGTTAGAGCGGGCTATGGACAGAATGGCAGCTTCTCCTGGTGGTCAGAAGCAGCACCAGACATGGCTCCTCACAGCAGCAGGAGGTGGCGGCGGCAGCAGCAGGGACATCCTCCTGGCGTTCAGAGCTGGCAGTGGCAGTGGTAGCAAAATTCCTCCAATGGCTGGAGGCAGCAGCAGAAGCAGCAGACTTCTCAAAGATGGCAGCGCTGGCATGGCAACATCTTGGAGAAGAGCTGGAGCAGGACTCGTGGTGAGATGGTGTAGGCCTTGTCTGGCAGCAGAGCCAGGGCCACCCAGCTGTGAGGCGGTGAAGGTAGGGAGCTGGTGCAAGTGTCATTGGTGAGCCAGCTCAGGACTCTTTTTAGTTATATTCTTTATCTTTTTTATCCTTTGGCTCTGGATAGTTGCAAACGTTGAAGCTTTTCACTGTATTTTACTGTATTATTCAGTGTAAGATGCAAGTGACAATATATCATTCATTCAGATGGTTGTGTTTGTTGAGGTCAGTCATCTCAGCTCCAGGACATCGCTGCAGGAGTTCCTCAGGGGAGTGTCCTAGGCCCAACCATCTTCGGATACTTCATCATTGACCTTCCCTCCATCGTAAGGTCAAAAGTGGGGACGTGCAAAATCATTGGCGAACAATGTTCAGCACCATGCACACCTCCTCAGATACTGAAGCAGTCCATGTTCAAATACAACAAGATCTGGACAATATCCAGGCTTGGGCCGACAGGTGACAAGTAACATTCGTGCCACACTAGGCTATGACCATCACCCATAAGAGACAATGTAATCACCATCTTTTGAAGTTCAATGGTATTACTATCACTGAATCCCCTACTATCAACATCCTGGGATTACCATTGACCAAAAACTCAACTGGACTTGTCATATAAACATAATGTCTACAAGAACTCCCCAAAGCCTATCCACAATCTACAAGGCACAGGTCAGGAAGGTGATGGAATATTCTTCACTTCCCTGGATGCATGCAGGTCCAGTAGCACTCAATAAACTTAACACTATGCAGGACAAAACAGCCTATTTGAATGGTACACCATCCACTCCCTGTACCATCGACCCTCAGTAGCAGCAGTGTGTACCGTCTACAAGATACACTGCAGAAATTCACCAAAGATCCTTAGACAGCACCTTCCAAACCCATGGCCACTTCCATCTAGAAGGACAAAGGCACCGGATACGTGGGAACACCGCGATCTGCAAGCTACCCTCCAGGCCACTCACCATCCTGACTTGGAAATACATTGCTGCTCTTTCACTGTTGCTGGGTCAAAATCTTGGAATTTCCTCCATAAGAGCATTATGGGACTACTTACAGCACATGGACTGCAGCAGTTTAAGAAGGCAGCTCACCACCACCTTCTCAAGGACAATCAGGGATAGACAATAAATGGTGGGCAGTCAGTGATGCTTTCATCACACAAGTGAATGAGAAAAGACCTGGGTTAAAAACCGAGCTCCAGTTAAAGTGTAAGTATGCGACCACCTTCAGAAGACTTTTGAGTGACTCAGCTCCTGGTCATAGACTGACTGCTAGATACTCACTTGGTTAAAACTAAGATCAAGTAGTTTTTGGTTATATTTACGAGGTTTACCACTTTTACCCTTTCCACTGCCTTTTTTTTATTATTCATTCATGGAATGAGGGCGTCTCTGCTTAGGCCAGCATTTAGTGCCCATCCCTAATTGCCCAGAGGGCAGTTAAGAGTCAACCACATTGCTGTGGGTCTGAAGTCACATTTAGACCAGACCAGGTAAGGATGGCAGTTTCCTTCCCTAAAGGACGTTAGTGAACCAGATGGGCTTTTCCGACAATTGATGATAGAATCATGGTCAACATTTGACATTCAGGCTTTTTTTTAAAATTTGAATTCCACCATCTGCCGTGGCGGGATTCAAACCTGGGTCCCCAGAACATTGTCTGGGTCTCGAGATTAACAGTCCAGCAATAACACCAGTAGGCCATCACCTCCCCATCTCACCTATCCTTGAGGTTGAAATTCCCACATTGAAGCTGGTGCTATATGGTGAGAATTATTTTGATAATTTTCTATTTTCCAAATGGGAGCAAGTAGATCCTTTGGCATCCAAACTAGCTTCCTGCCATTTGCCAGCTTCCAAATAGCATAGAGAGGAACTGTAGTTGTAACGAGTTCTGGTCTTCACTGCTGATGAAGATTATAAGTAACAATGGCTCCACATCACAAGATGCACAAACAGGGAAGAAAAAAACATTTGTAGAACTGTCTGTGGGAAAGCCCAGTTCACATTTAGATAGTAAAATATCTCCGTGCACTTCATAACATTGTAATTAGAGAGAAACTGACACCAATCCAATGAAGTATGGTGAAGGGGGAGTCTGAAACCTACAGAACTGCCTTCATTCTCAACAAATATTTCAAAATGGTAGCTGTGATGAATGACTCCAGTCACCATAATCAGGCTGTTCTCCACAAATTTTCATCCCAGCATTTCAGTAAAAATGGATTTCATTGTCGGAAAATATTTACAGAACAGTATGGTGTTACAGGGCAATCAATCAGCTTTACATTATATGGCCTCAAATCATTGAATTTCATTCAGCAGTGGGACTACTCATGAGACTGAGTGTGGACAGCTCTGTGATTGATTGTCACATCCATGCATACCATTCTAATATAATAAGCCATACATACCTCACATGTAACATGATGCTCTCACTTTACTGAATTGCAAAATAATTTCAAATCTTTAGTCAGTCTGCTCCTACAGAGTGTACTTTATTGTTCAAACCATTAATCAATAACTCAATGCTAACACAAAATCACTGCGTTAACATTTTTTTACTTTGAGGCTTTGAGTTCATATCCAAATCAGACTGTTTCCTTTTGGTTGTGATCTGTTCTGAGAGTTTTAAAACAATGGAAATTTTGATCATGTACATGTTAAGTACTTAAGGAAGTGGCCCTAAAGACACTGGAACAGTTCCTACTGATTTGGAGGGTAGCTAATATAGCCCCACTATTTAAAAAGGGAGGTAGAAAGAAAATGGAGAGTAATTGGGAAGATGCCTAGAGTCCAATATCAAGAATCTTGTAGCAGAGCGCCAAGAAAACAGTGGTGAAATCAGCATGGATTTTCAAAAGGGAGCTTATTCTTGACAAATCTGTTGGAATTCTTTGATGTTGTAACTGGTAGCGTCAATTGGGGTGGGGCTGGGGGTGTGTGAAGAGGAACAAACTTCCGCACAACAGATTAATTTTACACATTAAACTTCATGGGATTGGCATGTTGAAATGGATAGAAAATTGGTTAGCAGACAGGAAACAAGCAATAGGAATAAATGGGTCTATTTTCTGAATGGCAGGCAGTAGCTAGTGAGTACACTCAGGGATCATTTCTAGGACCCCAGCTATTCGCAATGTACATTAATGATTTAGATAAGGTAACTGAAAGTAATATCACCGAATCTGCAGATAACATAAAGCTGGAGGGTGAGCAGTGAGAAGGATACAGAGATGTTGCAGTGAGACTTGGACAGGCTGACAGAGTAGGCAAATGCATTGCAGATGCAGGATAATGTGGACAAATGTGAGGTTAGCCACTTTGGTAGCAAAAAAAGGAAGGCATATTATTATTATTTAAATGGCTGTAAATTGAGAGAGAAAAATATTCAACGAGACCTGGCTGTCCTTGTACATTAGTCATGGAAAGGGAGCATGCAGGTGCAATAAACAAGACAAGCTGTATGTTGGCCTTAATCGTGAGAGGATTCGAGTACAGGATCAGGGATATCTTACTGCAATTATACAGAGCATTAGTGAGGCCACACTTGGAAGCGAGTACAGATTTGGTCTCCTTATCTGAGGAAGGATGTTCTTGCTGCAGAGGGAGTGCAGCAAAAGTTTACCAAATTGATTCCTCAGATGGCAGGGCTGACATATGAGGAGTGATTGAGTCAGTCAGGATTGTATTCACTGGAGTTTAGAAGAATGGGTGGTTGGGGGGACAGGGGGTGGGAAATCTCATAGAAACCTGCAAAGTTGTAACTTGACTAGACAGGTTAGATACCGGAAGGATGCTCCTGATGGTGGGGAGTCCAGAACCAGGTGTCATAGTTTAAGGATAAAGGGTAAACCTTTTAGGACTGAGTTGAGGAGAAATTTCTTCACCCAGAGAGTAGTGAGTCTGTGGAATTCACTATCACAGCAAGTGATTAAGGCCAAAACATTATACGTTTTGGAGAAGGAGGTAGATATAGCAGTTGGGGCTAAAGGATTCAGGAAAACAGGAGATGGGTGGGATTAGGGTATTGAGCTCATTACAGTCATGATCGTATTGAATAGCAGGGCAGGCTAGAGGGGTTGAATGGCCTACACCTGCTCCTTTCTTATATGTTCTATATTTCTGTCTGTACTCTTCAACAGTGAGGGTTTACAATGCATCACATGTGCTTTGAAAAAAGGAAGTAAGGGTCTCGTATTTAGGAAGTCCCACTTCTGACATCATAATGTCCCAAAGTTCTTTCCAACTGATTGCTGAAGTATCTTTCAAAACGTGGTCATCATTGCAACATATGGAAACCACCTGAGATTATGATCAACCAATCTCGTTATTTTCTTTTGTAATCTTGTTTGAGAGATAATTATTGGCTCTAACTCAGAAAGACAACTCCAGTGCTCTTCTTCAAAATAAGAGCTGTGGAGTTTTTTGTTCGCTCCTACCTGAAAAGGCAACCAGAACATTGGTCTTACCCCACACTTGAAATAGTGCAGCATTCCCTCAGCGCTGTGCAGAGATTGCTAGTCTAGATTAGCTAATATCTGCCCTCATAGTGGTCTGATTCAGAGGCCCTGTCCATTGAGCCACAGCAGTCTGCTTGGCACGAACTCTATAGGGTTTCTGGCACACATTAGCTGTTGAAGGATTGCCTTTGGTATGGGGATTTGCAAGTTGTTTATAAAGTTAATGATGTAGAAAATAGCCAAGTACTGCAAAAATTGGAATGCAGAAATAAAGGCAGAAACTGCAGCATCATGCACCACTAGATCATTTCTCTTCCTGCTTCAGCTCTGTCATCTCAGATGCTTCTGAAAGATCTATCTTTGCTTCTTTCTATTTCTCATCCACGTGCTGTCCCTCAGTGACATCATCTGTATTAGTTCTCACACCTATGTTGACCACATAGAGTTCAGGAGGGCATGCTATGAGCAGCACCAGGCATACCTGAAGATGACGTGTCAATCTGGTGAAACTACCAAACAGGAGTAGAGTCATAGAGTCATACAGCATAAAAACAGACCCTTCCGTCCAACTAGCTCATGCCAAACATAATCCCAAACTAAACTAGTCCATCTGCCCACTTCTGGACAATATCCCTCCAAACCTCTCCCAGTCACGTATCCACCCATATGTCTTTTAAGCATTGTAATTGTACCCACATCCACCACTTCCTCAGGAAGTTCATTCCACACACGAACCACCCTCTGTGTCAAAAATTTGCCTCATGTCTTTTTTACATCTCTCTCCTTAAAAAATGTGCCCCTTGGTTTGAAATTCCCTATCCTAGGGAAAAGACAACTACCATCAACTCTAACTATACATCATTATTTTATAAACTTCTACCCGGTCACCCACAACCTTCTAAGCTCTAGTGAAAACAGCCCCAGCCTATCCAGCCTTTCTTTATAACTCAAACCTCCCATACCTGGCAACATCCTGGTAAATGTCTTCTGAACCCTCTCAAGTTTGATAATATCCTTCCTATAACTGGGTGACCAGAACTGGACCCAATATTCCAGAAGAGACCTCACCAAACAGCATAGGCAGCAAGTGACGGACAGTGCTAAGTGATCCCACAACCAATGGATCAGATCTAAGCTCTGCACTCCTGCTACATCCAGTCATGAATGATGGTGGATGATTAAACAACTCACTGAAGGAGGAGGCTGCACAAATATTCCCATCCTCAATGATGGAAAAGCCCAGCACATCAGTGCAAAAGATGAGGCTAAAGCTTTTACAACAATCTTCAGCCAGAAGTACCAAGTGGATGATCCCATCTCAGCCTCCTCCAGTGGTCCCCAGCATTACAGATACCAGTCTTCAGCCAATTCGATTCTCTCCACGTGATATCAAGAAATGGCCAGAGGCAGTGGATACTGCAAAGGTTATTGGGGCTCTGACAACATTCCGGCAATAGTACTGAAGACTTGCGCTCCAGAACTTGCCGCTCCCCTAGCCGAGCTGTTCCAGTACAGTTACAACACTGGTATCTACCCGACAATGTGGAAAATTGTCCAGTATGTCCTGTACACACAAAGCAGGACAAATCCAACCTGGCCAAATACTGCCCCATCAGTCTCCTCTCAATCATCAGTAAAGTGATGGAAGGTGTCATCAACAGTGCTATCAAGCAGCACCTGCTCAGCAAAATCCTGCTCAGTGACGCCCAGTTTGGGTCCTGTCAGGGCCATTCAGCTCCTGACCTCATTACGGCCTTAGCTCAAACATGGACAGAAGAGCTGAATTCCAGACGTGAGGTGAGAGTGACAGCCCTTGATATCAAACCTGAATTCAACCATGTCCAACATCAAGGAGCCCTAGGAAAGCTGGAATCAATGGGAATCGGTTGAGGCAGGGAGGAAATTCTCAGGTGGTTGAAATCCATCTGGCCAACCTCATTCCAATCACTACACAAACCATCCATGGCCTCAACCCTCCCTATCTCAAAAATCTCCTCCAACCCTGCACTGTTCCAAGATATCGGCATTCATCCAATTCTGGTCTCTTAAACGTTCCAAATTTTAGTTATTCCACCATCGGTGGCCATGCCTTCACTTACCTGGATCTTAAGCTCTGTAATTTTCTGCCTATATCTCTCCACTGCTTAACCTCAGAACATGGAACACAGAACAGCATAGTAACAGGCCCTTCACCTATCCATGTCTGTGCTGACCATGACGCTATTCTAAACCAATCCCATCCACCTGCACATGGTCCATATCCATCTGTTCCCTGCCTGTTCATGTGTCTGTCTAAATCCCTAGTCATAGAGTCATAGAGCTGCACAGCATGGAAACAGACCCTTTGGTCCCACTTGCCCATGCGACTAGCTATCCTAAATAAATCTAATCCCATTTCCCAGCATTTGGCCCATATCCCTTTAAACCCTTCCTATTCGTGTACCCATCCAGATGCCTTTTCAATGCTGTAATTGTACCAGCCTCCACCACTTCCTCTGGCAGCTCATTCCATACACACACCACCCTCTGCGTGAAAATGTTTCTCCTTAGGTCCCTTTTAAATGTTTCCCCTCTGACCTTAAATCTATGCCCTCTAGCTTTGAAATCCCTCACCCTGGGGAAAAGACCTTGTCTATTTACCTATCCATGGCCCTCGTGATTTTATAAACCTGTATAAGATCACCCCTCAGCCTCTGACACTCCAGGGAAAACAGCCCTAGCCCATTCAGCCTGTCCCTGTAGCTCAAGCTCTTTACCCGTGGCCCCAAGCTTTTAAATCTTTTCTGAACCTTTCAAGTTTCACAACATCCTTCATATATAAGGGAGACCAGAATTGAACACTGTATTCAAAAAGTGGCTTTTTAAATAATGCTGTCTACCATGTGCCCTGGCAGCATGGTCCGGGCACCTACCACCCTCTATATAAAAAACGTGCTTCACACATCTCCTTTAAACTTTTCCCCTCTCACCTTAAATGTATGTCCCAGAGTCTTTGACATTTTCACTCTGGGAAAAAGACTCTGAATATCCACCTCACAATTTTGCCTCTCACAATTTTGTACACTTCAATAAGATTACCCTCAGCCTCCACACTCTAACGAAAACAATCCAAGTTTGTCTAACTGCTGCTTAAGACAGCCCGATCCAGGCACCATCCTGGTAAACCTCTCTTGGATTCTCTCCGAAGCCTCCACATCCTTCCTATAGTGTGGCATCCAGAACTGTACACAATACTCCAAATTTGATGTAACTGAAGTTCTATACAGCTGCAACATGATTTGCCAACTGTTATACTCAATGCCCTGACCAATGAGGGCACACCTTCTTTACCACCTTATCCACTTGTGTTGCTATTTCAAGGAGCTATAGACTTACACCCCAAGATCCATCTGCAAATCAAAGCTCCTAATAGTCCCACCATTCACTGTATACTTTTGCACTTTTTTTTTCTTTATTCATTCACAGGATGAGGGCACTGCTAGCCATTCAGCATTTATTGCCCAGGGGGCAGTTAAGAGCCAACTACATTGCTGTGGGTCTGGAGTCTCATGTAGATCAGACCAGGTAAGGATGGCAGTTTCCTTCCCTAAAGGACAATAGTGAACCAAATGGGTTTTTTCCGACAATTGATTCATGGTCATAATTAGATTCTTAATTCCAGACATTTATAGAATTCAAATTCCACCACCTGCTGTGGCAGGATTCGAACCCAGGTCCCCAGAACATTATCTGGGTCTCTGGATTAACAGTCCAGTGACAATACCACTAGGCCATTCCCTCCCACTTGACCTCCCAAACTACAGAAGATACAGAAAGAGACAAAATGCATTAACTCTTGTCCACATTAAACTCCATCTGCCGTTTCTCTGCTTAACTTTACAACTGATTTATATCCTGCTGCATCCTTTGACAACCTTCCCCACTATCCACAGTTCCACCAAATTTCATGTTATCTGTAAACTTACTAATGAGACCATCTACATTTCATCCGATCATTTATAAATATTGCAAGCAACAGGAGTCCCAGCAGTGATCCTTGTGGAACACTACTGGTCACAGACCTCTAGTCAGAAAAATGCTCCTCCACAACTACCCTCTGTCTTTTATGACCAAACCAGTTTTGCATCCAACTTACCAATTCACCATGGATTCCATGTAACTTAATCTTCCGGGCCAGCCTGCCATGAGGGACCTTGTTAAATGTTTTCATAAAGTCCATGTCGACAACATCCACCGCTCTACTCTCATCAATCACCTTCGTCACTTCCTCAATAAACTCAATCAGCCCTCGTATCCTCCTTGAAGACACTGCATAAAACCGACATCTTTGGCCATTAGCCTTCTTACCTAATATCTCCTGCTGTGGTAATATTTTATTTTGCAATGCTCCTGTTTCATTATGCTAAAGGTGTGATATAACTATAACTTGTTATTCTGACAAATCTGAAATATTAACCTAATCTTCTTCCTTTCCCCAGGATCTGCTTGAGTTGGTGAGTGTTTCCACAATCTGGCACTCACAATGTAGCAATCACCAGATTGCCGCATATCTGAAACACTTCACTCAGGAAGCATATTGTTGCAGGCACCTACCATATTGTCTATCAGGGTCTGTGAACATATTTCTTATCTGACTGTAACACATATAATGTTTATCACATTGCTATTTGAAGAAACTTGCTTTGTATATATTGACTGCCACATTTTCTACATTACAATGCTGAATACACTGAAAAAATCTGATTTTCTGTAAAATGTGTAAATTCTAACAACAGAAATGGTTTGATATTAGTTTTGTGGAGGTGTAGTGGTGAGTGGGAGAGATGTGTGAGTGAAGAATGAGTGGGACAGCAGTTGGGAGGGAGGATGACGGCAAAGGGAAGCTTTACTGTAGCAGGAAACATTAAGTGCAAAAAAAGCTGCAAACATTTGGAAGGATTGTCTCCACTTGTGGGAGAATTCAAAAACCCGGGGCCAGTACTGAGATAATCATAACAAGAAAACATGGAGATATTTCTCACTCAAAAATTTCTGTGTGTTTAGGGCATTGAACTCATCACCAAAGGATGTGGTCGAAGCCAATGATTGAGATACTTTCAAGAAACAAGAAAAGGTAGGGAATAGAAAGATTCCATGAAAGTTAGCAGTGAGGTCCATAAAACAAGAGGAAATTCATGCAGAATCTAAACACTAACAAAGAGCAGTAGGAATGAGGGCCTGTTTCATTGGTGTATTGTTAAATTAATTCTGTTTATTATAAATGCCACTACTTTATATCAAAAAGAACCAGTCAGCCTGACAGAAGTTGAAGAGTCAGTAGAATTAATTAAAAGTGTGGTTGAAGGTTTGGAATACATGGAAAGAGGTAATAAGGAGCATGAAAAGGGTTGGATAGGTAATGCAGTTGAGAGGAATGTGCAGGAGATCATAATCATTAAACCGAATCACTCACACTGAAATTAATTGAAAGAGATTGTCCAGTTGTGCTGGAGGGTCTTGGAATGAAGATGACAACCTTGTAGTCCATGCACCAGGAAACATGTTCTTAGAGACCATGCTAACTTGTAGAAGTGATGTATTGTAATTGACTAATAGTGACTCTGTGGCACATAAATGCTATCAGAAATAATATAAGGAGCACACCTCTGTTAGAGACCAGAAAGCAAGCTGCCAATTGGTGAATCCTACATAATTGCCTGTAATTATCCAGAGTGCTGTGCTCCTGTCATTGTATGTTTAAATATAATTAAATAATCTCTATCCAAACTGTTAATTATAAATTAGTTGCCTCAATAAAGCTAAAATTTGAGTTTTCAGCACATAGCCATTCAGTCACTGTCATTTCAAATGTGCTTGGAATTTTACAAATGCAAATATAGCATTAATACAGTTTTGAGAGGTATTACGGTGATGCTTGTCCCAGCTAATGACTGTAATGCATAAACAAAGCAACCTCCTCACTAGTTTTATACACAAGCAGTTGTCTGCATTACTCTACTTGTCTTTTTGTTGGTTTTTTTACTGTGAAAGGCTTGATTCTTTGGTCGTGAGTTATTTCCTGTCATTACAAAGCCAGATAAATCTTACGTCACATTTAGAGAATTGGAAGACTCTATATGAGGAGTCTCAGTGTCCACCTCAGCTAGCAAGCATTGTACTGTCGTCTATACTTTCATACTTCCTCAGCATTACGTGCTGACTATAGGCTGGATTTTCATGGATTTAAATCCTTTGCAGATGGGGTGAAAATGACACCCAGGACTTGGTTCCAGGATTCCTGACCAGGATTCTCTGATTTTAATCAGAGCGCTTTAAGGTTGTGAGCTGGTTTATTACCTTTGGGTATTTTACATGTTTAACCCTGTCACTCTGGTTAATCTGCAACCACACTAAGGCATCTTCCTTTCTGAGGTAGGTTCAGCTACTCTGCAGTGTTGGAATATTTTATACAAGAACCTCGGATTAGCTGCTATATATTGGGTTAGTTCCTATGGGATCAAGCCTCAAATCAAATAGAACCTTTGAAGCTGCAGCTGAGAAAGGAAAACCTTCTCTCCCCCAAATAAACTTAGTGAAAACAATGGATGCTGAATAACATAAAACCTGCCCTGCTGTGTCGCTGCTTTACCACAATATTCTTTTAGATTGAGAATTGGTGTAATTCTGAACTGGAGTCGTACAGCGTAGAAAAAGGTCTTTCAGCCCACCATGTGAGCTGACCAGCAAACACCAAACTGCACTAATTCTATTTACCTGTACTTGGTCCATAGTCTGCTAAGCCCTGGCATTTCAAACGCTCATCCAGATGCTTCTTCAGTATTGTGAGAGTACCTGCCTCCACCACCCTCTCAGGCAGTGCATTCCATATTTCTACTACCTACTAGATGAAAAATATTATTCCTCAGATCTCCTCTAAATCACTTACTCCTCACCTTTTAATGCCCTCTGATCTTAGACACATCTGCCATGGGGAAAAGATTCTCACAATCTACTCTGTCCATGCCTCTCATAATTTTGTTATCCTTAATCAGATTCCCCCACAGCCTCCTTTGCTTGAAGGAAAACAAGCCCAAACTCTGCAGTCACTCCTCATAACTGAGACCTTTCATCTGAGACCTTTCATCCACAGAACATCCTGGTGAATCTCCCCTGCACCGTCTCCAGTGTAATCACATTCTTCTGATGGTGTGGTGACCTCCCAGAACTGCATGCAGTCTTCCATCTGTTGCCTAACTAAGGAGGTTTATATTAATTGTAGTGGTGTTTTAACAAGATTACTGTCCAAGATACGATACTAGCCTCATATTTTGCATCCACTGAAAATATTGATTTGTTTGAATCCATGACTTGTACGTGTAAATGTATATTAATGCAGGAGAGCTCGAGTCATTCCTCCACGTACTGTGCTCAATGAATATTAAAGCAAGAAAAATTCCCTCCATAATTTCCAAGCCTGTAGGGAATCTCTTTCCCTCCACATTAGCAGTCAATCACTCATACCTACAGCAACTTTTATTTCCTTTCTAATTATAATTCAGTTTGTGAACTAACGGCAATGACTACTGCTGTTTCGTGGGTTGCGTAGCTTCACAGTAGCTGGGTTACAGTTGAAATGATTCTTGATTCGTGTGTTTTGGTCTACTAAAATTAGTGCACAGCACTCATCTGCTTTCCCAAAAGAGAGTACTGTCTGAGTGCGAACAAAACAGAAAATGTTGGGAATACTCAGCAAGTCAGGCAGCACCCATGGAGAGCAAGACATGGCCCATATCAGTCCCTCAGAACTAAAAAAAAACTAGGAAATGCAACTGATTTTTCACAAATAAATGGAAAGGGAAGGTTTGTGACAGGCATGGATCGCAGGAGAGATTAAATGACAGAAGGGTAGCAGTGGTTCATTTTGTGCGTTTTTCTCTGGCACAGTGTTTCACCCAATGCAGCAATGTGCACATTATTTCCCATAACATGAGAAATTGGGCATGAATACTGTGATATTGAAGAATCCAACAGACATTTATTACAGCTATTATATACAAACATTACATTCGTCAGACACATAATAATCTGGGCTAACAATAGCTATTATTTTAAAACACACACTCTCTCTCCATCCCCGCCTCTTTGACTTGTCTGCCTCCTCTCCACCTATCCTCTCCTCTATCCATCTTCTATCCGCCTCCCCCCTCTCCCTATTTATTTCAGAACCCTCTTCCCCTCCCCCATTTCTGATGAAGGGTCTAGGCCCGAAACATCAAGCTTTCCTGCTCCTCTGATGCTGCTTGGCCTGCTGTGTTCATCCAGCCCCACACCTTGTTATCTCTCAGTAGAGTGTCATGCTCAAGTGGTCCAAGATAGGATAGAGTTTGAGATCTTTATAACCACAGGTCACAAACTGTGTGCAGTGAAAATGTCATGAGAATTGACATACTGACCTTGTGACATAACACAGTAGGCTATCTCTTACTTGCTGCGTACTTCCAGCATCTAGAGTTTTTATTTCAGATATCCATCCGCTACAGTATTTTGCTTTTCCTATTTACTGCATTTAACATCTATTTCAAATTATAGTGAGGAAAGTCAGTCCAGTTTTCAGGGCTGCAGGTTAATGTTAGGTTGCTGGCCTGAGATTACATATTCCAGCTCTCAGTTGCTGTGATTTCTTTTCACTGAATTTATTTGCAGATTTTCACCGTCCTACCTCCAGTTAGCATGTGAGAAAGTGTTGAAGTAAATTTTGTAGTTCAAATATGAGGGTTGTATTTGATGTACCCAGTGGGAGAATTTAAGACCTTTCTATTTTCAGAGGGTTATTGTCTCTTCTCAACTACTAATTTTACAGATTATGACTATTTTAAAAATGTTTACCATCTAATTTTTTTCTATAAATCGAATGATTTATATACACAAGTCTCACTTCGAGAATTTGAACACGCAATCTAAATTGAGACACCCAGTGCACTACTGAGGGAGCACTGTGTGCCGAGAGCAGTACTGAGAGACACTTGAAGTTTCATACAGTCAGAAGTGGGGATGTTCGCTGAAAATTGCACAATGTTCAGCATGATTTGAGACTCTTCAGATACCAAAGCAGTCCATGTCCAAATGGAGTATGACCTGGACAAACTCTAGAAAGAGAAGAGCAGCTGATACATGGGACCATCACCTCCTAGAGATTCCCCTCCAATCTGTTTGCCGTCCTGACTTGGAAATATATCGCTGTTCCTTCAGTGTCGCTGGGTCAAAATTGTGGATTTCCCTCATCTTCTAATATGAATGTCTGAGAACTAGTGAAATGAGGGAACAAGTGAAGGATTTTTTAATGAAGGTTAATTTGTTATGATCTGGTTGTGTAAATATGGGGGAGCTAGCAATCAGTGGTCTGTGCATTTTATGGTTAACAGAAATAAAGATGTCACTACAATGTGGACTTGATCTTTGTTTAAATGCAGTTATCTTATAACGAATAACATGCCCACCCTAACAGCATTGTGGGTCAGCCTTCACCATGGATTGCAGAGATTCAAGAAGGCAGCTCACCACCACCTTCTCAAGGGACACAGTTGGGGAATGGCAATTAGTAGGAGAGGTGGTGGCAGATGTTGAAATTTGAATTCAGTAAAAATTTGGAATTAAAAATCTGAATCAGTGGTGACCATGCAACCATTGCCAATTGTTGTAAAAATCTAAATAATTCATTGATGCGCTTTAAGGAAGGAAGTCTGCTGTCCTTACCTGGTCTGCTCTACCTGTGACTCCAGATCACAAACAACAATGTGGTTGGCTCTTATCTGACTTCTGCAAATGCCCAGCAGCACCAACATCCCATAAACAAATAAAAAAAAATTAAAGCCCACATCCACAACTGTATATAAAAAAAATTCTCAAGGACTGAAGAGTCAGATATCTGGTGCAGACCTACAGAATTTGGTATCAATACACTTCATTTGTACATTGACGGCGTGTAAGCTTTTTTTGTTGGGAAACTCTGCATGCAGGTTGGTCTCAAAGCAACATGGGTACGGACGATAATGCCCTGAAACAAAAACACAAATGGCTGGAGAACCTCAGCAGGTCTGGCAGCATCCATGGAGAGAAAACAAAGTTAACATTTTGCGTCCAGTAACCCTTCTTCAGAAGTGTTCTGAAAGAAGGGTCTCTGGATCTGAAATGTTAATTTTGCTTTCTCTCCAAAGATTCTGCAAGACTTGCTGAGGTTCTCCAGCAATTTCGGGGGGTTTATGTTGCAGATTTCCAGCATCCACAGTTCTTTGTCTTTTATTTAATGCCCTGAATCTGAGTTAAGTGTAGGGAATACATATTTATATTTAAGAACTATCTGGAAGATTTTTTAACTTTTTGGACAATCATTGAATTGAAAAGTATTTTTGACCATGTTATTTCTTGGAAATAAAGCCAATAGTTTAATGTGACTGTAAAGCCACGTACTTTTACTGGAAATCAAATGACATTGGAAAAATAGTGAAGTAGAGCTTTCAAGAAATAATAGATGGGGCTTATTGTCTTAGTTACCGAAAAGAAAACCTGAACGTGAGAAGACGAGGGATCCCTATGGTAATTGTTGCCTGGCAACCAACTCTGTTCTACAGACCCAAGAGTCAGAGTAAAACAAAACAAACCAGAAGTTGTGAGCCTCTGACTTTCAGGGAACACATTAGAGTTATTAAATACAAACGTTCCCAACTTTGCTGCACAATCTTTTAAAATTCAGTCACTGGGATTGGCCAGTGAGCATCATGCTAGACCAACACAACGTACAATATACAGTCTCAGCTGGATCATTCCACCAAGGTCCAACCTGATTTGGACCATTTCCTATCAGATAACAAACATGCAACACATGTACCAAAATGTGCACTTTCAAACATGCAAAAGCACTTCACAAGACAATGCTATCAAGCAAAACGTGACAATGAGCCACACAAGGAAATATGTACGAACATGATTTACAAATGCGCATACTAAACAAACACAATCCCAATCAGGCGTATAATTTTAAAGATGCGACAGGCAAACATGTCCTTCGGCTTATAAACAGCTATTTTATATTGTCCTGTATCGTGTTCCGACTTGCGTCCAAATTGACTTGCAAGTGGACTCAAGAATGGAACCTGTTTGCAACCTCGGGTCTGACTGTGTTAGAACGGGTGACCAAAACTATTATTAAAGAGATCCATTATGTGCGGCCGCTGAAAGGCGGAGAGAGACAGACGAACAAAGAAATCTGGGGCAGGTCCAGGCAACTTTCTGGAGCAGTGCTAATAAATGTTCAGTGCTGGAAATACTGGACTAGCAGCATCTGGGGAGATAGACCGTGTTAATGGTTCATCAGAACACAAGGAGTGACTAAAATAGTGGGTCTGCATGAGGCAGAATTGGAGGGTGCAGATACCCTTAGGGTTTGAGCCTGAACAGAATGGGAGAGATAGACATGAATGAAGATGTGAAATTTAAAATCAAGGCATTGTAGGAGAGAATGTAGGTCATTGTACATTGAATTGATGACTAATAGGAACTTTGTGCAGTTGGCATATGGGCAACAACATGTTGACTGGATTCAAATCCTTGGAGTGTGGAAGTTATGAGATCGGACAGGAGAGTGTCGGAATAGTCAAACCCAGAATCAACAAGCGAGTTTCTGAGAGTTTCAGCAGCAGATGAGCTGAGGCAGGGTGGATTTGGGGAATGCTACAGAGAGAACTAGGCATCTTAGTCATAGCTCGGCTATTTGGTCAAAGTTCATCACAGTGTCAATACGATACCAAGGAAGCCAAAAGTCTGGTTCAGCCTCTGACAGGAGGCAGAGTGAGAGTGTTGGAGATGTGGACTAGAAACAGAATTTATAGTAGAGTCAGAAGATCCACATTCAATCCAGCCTCCCAGCCTGCCTCGATCCCCTACAATTTACCTACCGATGTAACAGGTCCATGGCGGATGCCATATCCCTAGCCCTGCACTCATTCCTGCAACATCTGAATAACAAAGACACCTATGTCAGACTCCTGCTCATTGACTATGGCTCCACCTTCAACACCATTATCCCCTCCAGACTGATTTCAAAACTCCATGACCCTGGTCTCTGCTCCACCCTGTGCAACTGGATCCTCAGCTTTCTGACCCATAGACCGCAATCAGTGAGGGTAGGTAACTGCACCCCCTCCACAATAACCCTCAACACTGGAGCCTCCCAAGGATGTGTCCTCAGGCCCCTACTGTACTCCCTGTATACTTACGACTGTGTTGCCAAATTCCGAACTCCATCTACAAGTTCGCTGACAACATCACAGTAGCAGGATGGACACCTAATAATGACGACTCTAAATACAGAAGGGAGGGAGAGGACTTGGTGACGTGGTTTAATGAAAACAACCTCTCTCTCATCATCGGGAAAACTAAAGAACTGATCATTGACTTCAGAAAGCAAGGAGGAGAACATGCCCCTATCTACCTCATCAGAACTGAGGTTGACAGGGTTTAGACTGTCAAGTTCCTCAGAGTGACGATAACCAACAGCATGTCCTGGATTTCCCACGTAGATGCAATGGTCAAGAAGGCACAACAACGTCTCTTCTTCCTCAGGCAGCTCAGGAAATTTGGCACGTCCGTAAGGACCCTCACCAAATTCTACAGATGCACCATAGAAAGCATACTGTCTGGGTGCATAATGGCCTGGTATGGCAACTGCTGTGCCCAGGACCATAAGAAACTACAGAAGGTAGTGTGCTCAGTGTAAACCATCACGGAAGCCAACCTTCCATCCATGGACACCATTTACACGCTCGCTGCTGTGGAAAGGCTGCCAACATCATCAAAGACCCATCGCACCCTGGTATTGATCTCTCACAACCTCTTCCGTCAGGCAGAAAATACAGAAGCCTGAACACATGCACGATCAGCTTCAGGAACAGCTTCTTCCCGGCCATTATTAGATTGATGAATAGACTCTCTAGCCTTAAATAATGCTGATCTTGCTAACATTGATCTCACCTAGCACACGGCCTGTGCAATGCAATCTGTCTAAATCTTTTTGATCTGTATATCCTTGCTTACTATGATCTGCCTGTACTGCTCGTAAACAAAGCTTTTCACTGTACTTCGGTACACGTGGCAATAAATCAATCAATCAATCAATCAAGGCCATGCTTTTGGGCTTCTCAGTATTTAGTTGGAGGAAGTTTCTGCTCATGCAGGACTGGATATTGATAAGCAGCACAACATAGATGGTCAAGAGGGATCATGGTGAGGTCAAGCTGGATGTCGTTGGTATACGTGTCGAATGTAATGTTGGGTTTCCAGATGATATCACCAAGGTGTAGCATTCAGATAAGAATTAGAAGTGTTAAATCTTGGGGAGTGCAGAGAGTATATTGTACAAGTGAAATAAAGAAAGAAAGAGTTTGTATTTATATTGTCTTTCATGCCCTCAGAATGTTCAAAAGAGATTTATAGCCATTGGAGTATTTTTGAAGCACAGTTGCAATTTACATGTAGCAAGCTCCCACAAAGCGCGGTATGATTATGACCTGATAATCTGTTCTTTGGAATGTTAGTGAAACAATAAATCTTGGTCAAGACTCCAACGATAACTCCCTCGATCTTCTTCAAAACAGTTTCTTTGGATCTTTCGCATTTGGATGGGAAGAGAAACCATTGCAGATTATTCTGCAACTATGACTGAATAGGTAAGAACGGAACAAAGCAACGTTATGGAAATCGGTCAGACTTGGTTGTGAGAAAACAAGGTGTGGGGCTGGATGAACACAGCAGGCCAAGCAGCATCATAGGAGCAGGAAAGCTTGATGTTTTGGGCCTAGACCCTTCATCAGAAATGGGGAAGGGGAAGACGGTTCTGAAATAAATAGGGAGAGAGGGGGAGGCGGATAGAGGATGGATAGAGGAGAGGATAGGTGGAGAGGAGGCAGACAAGTCGAAGAGGCGGGGATGGAGCCAGTAAAGGTGAGTGTAGGTGGGGGTTAGGGAGGAGATAGGTCAGTCCAGGGAGGACGGACAGGTCAAGGGGGCGGGATGAGGTGAGTAGATAGGAGATGGGGATGCAGCTTGAGGTGGGAGGAGGGGATAGGTGAGAGGAAGAACAGGTTAGGGAGGCAGGGATGAGCTGGGCTGGTTTGGGGATGCGGTTGGGGGAGGGGAGATTTTGAAACTTGTGAAATTCACATTGATACCATTGGGCTGCAGGGTTCCCAGGCTGAATATGATTTGCTGTTCCTGCAGCCTTCGGGTGGCATCACTGTGGCATTGCAGGAGGCCCAGGATGGACATGTCGTCTGAGGAATGGGAGGGGGAGTTGAAATGGTTCGCGACTGGGAGGTGCAGTTGTTTGTTGCGAACTGAGCGCAGGTGTTCTGCAAAGCGGTCCCCAAGCCTCCGCTTGGTTTCCCCGATGTAGAGGAAGCCACAATGGGTACAGTGGATGCAGTATACCACATTGGCAGATGTGCAGGTGAACATCTGCCCGATGTGGAAAGTCTTCTTGGGGCCTGGGATTGAGGTGAGGGAGGAGGTGTTGACTTGGGAGAACAAACTAGCCTGAGTAAACTGTGTTGTCTCCAAGTAATTCAGATACAAAAATTGATGAGTAATCGAAAGGAAGGGAAAGAACGTATCACTTTAACTTGTAGGAATAGGTCATGAGCATATGAGTTCAGATTTGTAAAACATCAATTTAGGAATGATGCAAAAATTTCTCTTTCACTCAGTGATTACCCGATAGGGAATGCACGCCTAGATGAATTAGTCCTAGTTGCTAATCCTGCACATGTTTGAAAGCCAATTGGATATGTCATTGGAGGGTGAGCTGTGCGGTAATTCTGGGTGGATGAATAATTAAACTGGGCCCAAAAGCCTCCTTTGCATACTTAGAAAAATAATGCCTTATCATGTTACCATGTGTATAGAACAGATTCATCCAGGCTATAAAGGCATGAGCACGTTGCGATAACCCCTGCATTGCACTATGAGATTATCAAAGAAAATCTTTGAAACGTTTTCAGAAGCCAATCAATGTTTATTTCTCTTTCTAATTGATAATTCTTTAACATCAATAGCTACCTATCAACATCTCATCCATTATCTATCAACATTTGTTAATGTTATTGTAGACTGATTTGTGTTGATAAGAAGGAGTGTGACACTGAGGATGTTACCAATAGTTACAGAACAGGCACTTGTGAGATAAAGCTAACTACTTGCATTCAAAAAAGGACTTAATTAATTAAGATTAATGTATTTTCAGAGAACGTATCCAATGTATTTTTACTTTACCAACAGCGTCTTCAACTAGATTCTCAGGTTAGATTCAATAGATATTCAATTCAGGGTAAAAACTGGGATAGAGGACCAGGACCTTAAAATTAGAACTATTTAGGAGAGAAATTAGGAGATATTTTTTCACATAAAAGATATCAAAGTGTGGAACGCACTCCCATAAAAGGTAGTACACACTAGCTCAATTATCCATAATTGTTAGATTTCAGTTATAAAGTCACAGAATTATACGGCACAGGAACAGCCCCTTCGTTCCAACTCATTCACACCAACCAGACTTTGCAATCTGCTCTAGTCCTATTTGCCAGCATTTGGCCCATATCCCTCTAAAATTTTAGATAACAAGGTGTGGAGCTGATTTCTGATGAAGGGTCTAGGCCCGAAACGTCAAGCTTTCCTGCTCCTATGATGCTGCTTGGCCTGCTGTGTTCATCCAGCTCCACACCTTGTTATCTCGAATTCTCCAACATCTGTAGTTCCTATTATTTTTCTCCCTCTAAAATCTTCTTATTCATGTACTTTTCCTGATAACTTTTCAAAGTTGTAATTGTATCAACCTCCACTACTTCCTGTGGCATCTTATTCCAGACAGCACCCCTCTGCATGAAAAAGTCACCCCTCAGGTCCTTTATAAGTCTTTCCCCTCTCACCTTACACCCTCTACTTTTGGTCTCCCCTACCCTAGGAAAAAGACTTGGTAATTCACCCTATCCATGCCCCTCATCATTTTACAAATCTTTATAATGTCACCCCTCGGCCATCGATGCTCCAGGGAAAAATGCCCCAGCCTCTTCCTATCACTCAGACCTACCAGTTCTGGCAACATCCTTTTAAATCTTTTCAAGTTTAACAGCATCCTTCCGATAGAAGGTTGACCAGAATCGTACGCTGTATTCCAAACATGGTTTCACAAATATACAGCCACAACATGGCGTCCCAATTCCTACGTTCAATGTCCTGACCAATGAAGGCAAGCATGCCAAATGCCTTCTTCATCACCCTGTCTACCTGCAACTCCTCTTTCAAGGAATTGTACACTTGCACCCCTAGATCTCTTTGTTCAGCAACTCTCCCTTGGGCCCTATTGTAAACTATATAAGTCCTGCCCTGGTTTGTCTTACCAAAATGCAACACCTTACATTTATCTAGATTAAACTCCATCTGCCACTCCTTGGCCCATTGGCCCATCTGATCAAATGATCTCATCGAGATCATGGTGGTGAGCTGTCTACTTGAATCACTGCAGTCCATGTGATGTAGGGACAGTCAGAGTGGAATAAGATGGTATTGTGATCCAATGACATTGAAGGAACTGAGATAATATTTCCAAGGCAGGTTGGTGAGTGGCTTGGAAGGGAACTTGCTGGCAGTAGTATTCCCATGTGTCTACTGTCAAAGAACAGGCCAGAATGGGAACAGGCTCTTTGGCCCACCAGGCATGTGCCAACACATGCCTTTCTTAACAAGAAAACTTTTGCCTCTATGCAGCCTATTCCCTGTCTATTCATGTATCTGGTAGTTGACATTCCTACATTGGGAACACACTGACTATCCATTCTATCCATGTGTTTCATTATTCTGAAAATTTCTATCAGCTTGCCCATCATCCTTTGATGTTCAAGTGAAAACAAACAGAGTTTGTCCAGTCTCTCCTCATAGCTAATACCCTCCAAACCAGGCAACATCCTGGTAAATCTTTTCTGTACTCTCTCCAAAGCCACCACATAGAACATAGCACAGAAATGGGCCCTTCAACCCACGATGTTGTGCCGCACATGATGCCAAATGAAACTAATCCCTTCTGCCTGGCATTGGTCCATATCCCTCCATTCCTTGCATATTCATGTGCTTATCTAAAAGTCCCTTAAACATCCCTATTGTATCTGTCTCCACCACCGCCCCTGGCAGTGCTTTCCAGACTTCGACTATTATCTGTGTAAAAAAACTTGCCTCTCACGTCTCCCTTGAACTTTCCCCCCTCTAAACTTACATGCATACCCCCTAGAATTGGACATTTCGGGAAAAAGGATTCTCACCGTCAAACTCTGGGAAAACGATTCTGACTGTCAAACTCTGGGAAAAGGATTCTTTCTGGATGTGTGGCAAAAAGAACGGTACACAATGTTTCAAATGTGGCCTAACTAAAGTTCTGTACAGCCGCAACATGACTTTCCAGTTCTTATACGCCATGCCCTGACCGATGAAGACAAGATGCCATACACGACTTTGACCACCTTATTCAATGGTATCACCGTTTTCAGTGAGCTGTGGAACTGTACGCCCAGATCCCTTTGTGTTCATGCTACTAACAGTCCTGCCATTCACTGTGTACTTCCCCCCGCATTAGACCTTCCAAAATGCAAACCACCTTTGTCCGGATTAAATTCCATCTGCTATTTCTCTGTCCAAATGTTGAGCCTTTCTGTATCCTGCTGTATCCTCTGGAAATGCTCCTCACTATCCTGCAAGACGGCAGCAGGCTAAGACACTGCAATTGGAGCTCCGCTGCTCGCCAGTTTCTTTTACCCTTTCCATTAATTTTTTCTTTTTTTCTTTTTTTCATTTTGTCTTTCTCTCTCCCTCTCTCCTTTACAGTATTCCCCCCCAACCCCTTCAATGCCCCCACCTTTGACTATTTTTAGCTTTGATTATTTAACCTGAAGGAAAGGAGTCACGTCGGTGACTGAGCAGGATCTGAGCGCATGGGCCATGTCCTGCAGTGGCAGCGGAGTGAGCGCAGGCCAGAGCGACGTTGGTGGATCAGACATGGGTCAGAGCGAATCCAGGAGGTGCCGAGTCCCCAGAGTGACAGAGGGGCCAAGGGGGCACATCCCGGAGCAGTGGAGGAGCCACGTGCCCAGACCGACGGTGAGGCCGTGTGCCCAGAGCAGTGGTGAGGCCGTGTGCCCAGAGCGACTGTGAGGGAGTGTACCCAGAGCGATGGTGAGGCCATGTACCCAGATCAACTGTGAGGCCGTGTACCCAGAGCGACAGTGAGGCCGTGTGCTCAGAGTGATGGTGAAGCCGTGTACCTAGAGCGACGATGAGGCCATGTACCCAGATCAACGGTGAGGCCGTGTACCCAGAGCGACAGTGAGGCCGTGTACCCAGATCAATGGTGGGGCTGTGTATCCAGAGCAATGGTTAGGTCGTGTACCCAGAGTGACGGTTAGGCCGTGTACCCAGAGCGATAGAGGGCTATGTCCCCAGAGTGACGGTGAGACAGTGTACCCAGAGTGACGGTGAGGCCGTGTACCCAGACTGACGGTGAGGCCGTGTACCCAGAGTGACGGTGAGACCGTGTACCCAGACTGACGGTGAGGCTGTGTACCCAGAGCGACGGTGAGGCCATGAATCCAGAGCGATGGTGAAGCCGTGTACCTCGAGCGATGGTGAGGCCATGTATCCAGAGCAACGGAGGGCCATGTACCAGGGCGTCATGCTGGCTGTGTCCCGGGGCAGTGGGTGGCCGAGAGATATCTTCGGCAGAAAGCAGTTTCGATGGGCTCCGGAGCGGCGGTGACATTTTCAGAGGCAGTTGCTGAGTCAGTCAGTCGGCATTTTCCATGTGGAGTCGGCCCCCGACAGCAACATGGCACGGACTGGTGTAGCCCGAAGCAGGACGCTCTCAGTGGCATAACGTGGGCCGGGAAGCCCAGAGTGGGACTCTAGTGGTGGTAAAGCAGCGAAGTAGGAAAGTTGGTCTTATGTATGAGCTACGGTGCACACTTTTCACTGCATTTTATTTTGAAGGTACGTGACAATAAAGGATACTCAATTCAATTTAATTCAATGTGTGCAGCTCCCCCACCTTTGTGTCCTCGTTCTTCAGGTTGGCTGCAAATATTTTGAAGCAATAACACCTGTAGCCATGTCAATCCACCATCTTTAAGTAGAGTCCAGTGTTTAAATCAAGTCCCACTCCAAATATAAGTTCAGATAAAAGGTGAACAAAGCACTGTTTATTTTTGATTTCCCTGCTGCTGTACATCAACACATTTCCTTCGGCTGATTCAGTGCCTCTTCATGTCCTGTGAATTTGAATAGTTGTCACTGTTGGCATTTAGTGAGCTTGATAATTCCCCCAGCAGCTCATTACTGTCAGCTCTAAGTAAGGCCAGTGGGAGCTGCTTTCAGTTTCACCTGTTTGTATAATACTCACCAAACAGTATAGAGGTTAATAACCCTACAGACACATGATATAAAAATGATGTTTTAAATTTTAAAAAGACTTAAGTAAAACTTTTTTCGAAACTCTTTTTAAAAAAGTATCCAAAGCAGTTACATCGATCAAATCCAACAAGTTTTCAGGTGAGCTACACTTCTAAATGAAAACCAAAAGAACTGCGGATGCTGTAAATCAGAAATAAAAACAAAGTTGCTGGAAAAGCTCAGCAGGTCTGGCAGCATCTGAGGAAGAAGGTTCTGAAGAAGAGTCATAGTTCTGAAGAAGGGTCACCGGACCCAAAACGTTAACTCTGTTTTCTCCTCCACAGATGCTGCCAGACCTGCTGAGCTTTCCCAGCAACTTTGTTTTTGTTCTTGAGCTACACTTCTACACTGTCTCAGATAGCAACTGTTAGCTGTATTTCAAGGTTACAGTTACAGCTCAAGTTTATTTGTCCAGCAACAGTAGCCTCTGCACAAAGCAAGTCTGAATGGTTGCAAACAATAAGCTCTGAGACAGATTGACTAATAACAGTATTCTAATAGAACAGTTCCACGATAATACATGACATGGCCAGTGTGGCTCATCATTACCGGAATGAGCTTAACTCTCCCGAGAACTCTTTGATCTCTGAGGGCATGGGTCCCATTCTTATTACAATGACAGATCAGAACGCAGAAGTATTGATAGACATCTTTTACTTTAAATTTCAAAATTGGTGGTACAGTGGCACAGTTATTAGCACTGCTGCCTACCAGCACCAGGGGTCCAGGTTCGATTTCAACCTTGGGTGACTGTCTGTGTGGTATGCACATCCTCCTCTTGTCTGCATGGTTTCCTCTGAGTGCTCTAGTTTCCTCCCACTGTCCAAAGAATTGTAGGTTAGGTGGATTAGCCGTGATTAATGCATGGTTTACAGGGATATTTTTGGATTGTGGCTCTGAATGAAATGCAATTTGGAGGGTCAGTGTGAACTTGATGGGCCAAATGGTCTGCTTCCACACCGTAGGGATTCAATGGTTACACAAAATGTGCTTCTTTATTGACAAGAGGACTGGTGTAGAGAGAAAAAAAGGCTGTAGGTGTAATTTAATTGCCTGCCTGGAAAAGGCCTGCATGAAGTCCATGGAATGTTGTACCTGTCAGCGAAATTTCAAATAGAATCATAGAATCTGTACAGTGTGGAAACAGGCCCTTCGGCCCAACAAGTTCACACCGACCCTTGGGGCATCCCACCTAGACCCATCCCCCATAACCCACCTAATCTACACATCTCTGAACACTACGGGCAATTTAGCATGGCCAATCCACCTAGTCTGCACATCTTTGGACTGTGGGAAGAAACTGGAGCACCCGGAGGAAACCCAGTGTTGTAACTTTAACAAGAAAACATATTGAGGGAACTGACAATGCCCTCTCTCAGCATAAAGTCTGCCATTTTACCCTCCAGGAAAATACAATAAATTCGTTAAAGAGGTGACTGCATGAGTTATTGGCTAGCCAATGCAGTGCATTGGCCAGAGTGCTGTAGTTTGGAGAACAGACATTTTAAACACACCTGAATGAACGATGATTTATTATGTCTTGTACTCCACAATGACAATGAACAACACAGTAAAATGCAGTGAAAAGCTTCATCTGTCACCACAATCCGACACCATTTGAATATTTTAAGAATAAAAAGATAAAGCTGAAACAGTCCACCTTCATTCTGCAGCCTCTACCGTGAGTCCTGTGCTGGCTGACCAATGACACCTCCACCATTACCCCCCTGCTGCCTGCACCAGACCCATCAAGGTAGGGGTTGCCACTGTTCAGGCTCCATCTCTTCATCACTGCGCCAACCATACCTGCATTGCAGATAAAATAAAGGGAAATACTCCTAGTCTTCCTCTTACTCTGCTTACATTCAGTCACTGCCAAAAGGAATCACATGAACAAATTTACTCCAACCTGCAAAACCAAGAATCTTGAAGTCAATTACTCAGCTGCCAAAGTCAGCACTACCTAATGCTATCCAATCACAGTGACTCATCATCTTATCTGCTCCTAGTGAACAATTCAGAGATTGATCTGTATATATTTTGTTGGATTTTATCTTTTTGGAATCACGTGTGCGTGTGTGTGTACGTGTGTGTGTGTGCGCGTGTGTGTGTGTGTGCGTGTGTTTGTGTGTGTACGTGTGTATGTGTGCGTGTGCGTGTGTGTGTACGTGTGTGTGTGT
>JAHRHZ010000082.1:21540138-21576920 GCA_024137785.1 Ginglymostoma cirratum | reverse complement strand
TGAGTGTGTGTGTGAGTGTGTGTGAGTGTGTGTGAGTGTGAGTGTGAGTGTGAGTGTGAGTGTGAGTGTGAGTGTGTGTGAGTGTGTGTGAGTGTGTGTGTGTGTGAGTGTGAGTGTGAGTGTGAGTGTGAGTGTGCGTGTGTGCGCACGCTGTGTGTTGTTCTACTATTTTTTCTCATATTTAGTAATTAATAAATTAACTTTTTGTTAATTGAAGAAAACCTGTTAAATTGGCTCCTTTGAAAACACAAGTTCATTGAGGTCTGGGAAAATGATTCTTTTTAAATCAGCCAAAGTCTGAATGTATATAGAAGTGGAGTCACTTCCCCCTTCCTCACGCAGGAGCTTAGTGATTTGGAGAATGCGTCTGGAGTTGGGTTCCTTACCTTGAGGTCAGGCCATATAACAATATCATTAAATTACCCTGGGCTGCACCTACACACAAAAGTATGCAATGTCTTCATGCAATGGTGTGTCTTACCAATTGTGGCCCATCTCACTGGAGGCCATCTCTTAACTTGGTTAATCATTTAAAGTTTCAAAATTATCTTGTAAAGCATGCTGGCTTGTTTTGATCATTAGGTCATTTAAAAATATCCTAATGGCAATTTGAATAAACTTTTATTGCTCTCCTGGGCCGGGCCTTCTAGGACTTTACAATTACAAAGAAGAATAATACAGCACAGGAGCAGGCCCTCAGCCCTCCAAGCCTGCACCGACACATTTTGCCCTTCCGTACTAAAACTGTCTTCACTTACAGGATCCATATCCCTCTATTCCCTTTCTATTCATGCATTTGTCCAGGTGCTTCTTGAATGTTGCTACTGTGTCTGCATCCACCATCTCCTCTGGCAGCATGTTCCAGGCACTCACCACACTTTGTGTGAAAAACCTGCCTCACACATCTCTTTCAAACTACCCCTTGCACCTTGAACCTGTGTCCCCCAGTAACTGATCCCTCCACCTTGGGAAAAGCCTCACACTTTCCACTCTATTCATGCCATTCACAATCTTATAAACTTTGGGTTACCCCTCAACCTCCTACGTTCCAGTGAAAACAAACCCAGTCTATTCAACCTTTCTTCAAAGCTAAAATCTCCCATACTAGGCAACATCCTGGTGAACCTTTTCTGTACCCTCTCCTAAGCGTCCACATCCTGCTGGTAGTGTGGTGGCTCAGTGGTTAGCACTGCTGCCTCAGCGCCAGGAACCTGGGTTTGATTCCATTCTCGGGCGACTATCTTGGTGGGGTTTACACATTCTCCCTGTGTCTGCGTGGGTTTCCTCCATGTGCTCTGGTTTCGTCCCACAGTCCAAAAATGTGCATGTTAGGTGGATTGCCCATGCTAAATTGTCCATAGTTTTCAAGGATGTTTAGGTTAGGTGTGTTAGCTATGGGAAATACAGGGATAGGTTTGGGGGAATGGATCTGGGTGGGATGCTGTTCAGAAGGTCTGTGTGGACTTGTTGGGCCAAATGACCTGCTTCTACACTGTGGGGATTGTATGACCAGAACTGTACACCTAACTAAAGTTCTGTAAAACTGCAGTTTAACTTGCCTATCCTTATACTCAATACCTCTTCCAATGAAGGCAAGCATGCCATTGGCCTTTTTTACTGCCTTATCTACCTGCGCTGCCACCGTCAGTGATCTGTGGTTCTGCACGCCCACATCCCTCTGCATATCAATACTCCTAAAGGGTTCTGCCATTCACTGTATAATTTCCACCTGTACTTGGCTTTCCAAATTGCATCACATCAGATTTGTTCAGATTAAACTCCATCTGCCATTTTTCTGCCCATGCCTCCAACTGATCTATATTCTGCTGTATCCTCTGACAATCCTTCTCACTATCTGCAACTCCACCAATCTTTGTATTGTCCGCAAACTTACTAATTAGACCAGCTACATTTTCCTCCAAATCATTATGTAGACCACAAACAGCAAAGGTCCCAGCACTGATCCCTGTGAAACACCACTAGTCACAGCCCTCCATTCTGAAAAACATCCTTCCACCGCTGCCCTCTGTCTCCTATGACTAAGCCAGTTCTGTATCCATCTTGCCAGTTCACCCCTGATACCATGTGACTTCATCTTTTGTACCGGTCTGCCATGAGGCACCTTGTCAAAGGCTTTACTAAAGTCCATATTGACAAGATCAACTGCTTTTTCCTCATCAATCATCTTTGTCACCCCCTCAAAAAACTTGACCAAGTTAGTGAGGCATGACCTGCCCCGCACAAACCCACGCTGTCCATCACTACTAAGTCCATTTGCTTCTAAATGCATATAGATCCTGTCCCTGAGAATCTTTTCCAATAATTTCACTCCCACTGATGTGAGGCTCACAGGCCTGTAATTTCCTGGATTATCCCTGTTACCCTTCTTAAACAATGGGACAACATTGGCTATTCTCCAGTTAGAACATAGAACATAGAACATTACAGCGCAGTACAGGCCCTTCGGCCCTCGATGTTCTGCTGACCTGTGAAACTAATCTGAAGCCCATCTAACCTACACTATTCCCTTATCATCCATATGTTTATCCAACGACCATTCAAATGCCCTTAAAGTTGGTGAGTCTACAACTGCTGCAGGCAAGGCATTCCATGGGACAAGTTCTCTGGAACCTCACCTGTTGTCAAAGAGGTTACGATGGTATCGGCCAATGCTGCAGCTATTTGTTCTTTTGCCTCCCTGAATATTCTGGGATAAATCTCATCAACAGACGGTATGGGAAAGTATTTAATTGGGGCAGGGAGAATTACAATGTTACCAGGCAGGAACTGCGGAGCATTAATTGGGATCAGATGTTCTCAGGGAATTGCATGACAGAAATGTGGAGGTTGTTTAGGGAGCACTTGTTATGAGTACTGGATAGGTTTGTCCCACTGAGGCAAGGAAGGGATGGTAAGGTGAAGGAACTTTGGAGGACAAGACATGTAGAGCACCTAGTCAAGAGGAAGAAGGAAGCTTACTTAAGGTTGAGGAAACAAGGATCGGACAGGTCTCTAGAGGTCTACAAAGTAGCCAGGCAAGAACTGAAGAATGGACTTAGGAGAGCTAGAAGGGGGCATGAGAAAACCTTGGCTGGTAGGATCAAGGAAAACCCCAAGGCGTTCTATGCTTATGTGAGGAACAAGAGGATGGCCAGAGTGAGGGTAGGGCCAATCAAGGATAGTGGATGGAACTTGTGCGCGGAGTCAGAGGAGGTAGGGGAGGTCCTTAATGAAGACTTTGCTTCAGTATTCACCTGTGAGAGGGACTTTGACGTTTGTGAGGACAGCATGAAACAGGCAGATATGCTCAAACAGGTTGATGTTAGGAAGGAGGATGTGCTCGAAATATTGAAAAACACGAGGATAGATAAGTCCCCTGGACCAGACGGAATATACCTAAAGTTGCTACAGGAAGCGAAGGAAGAGATTGCTGCCCTTTTGGCGATGATCTTTGTGTCCTCACTGTCCACTGGAGTAGTACCAGATGATTGGAGGGTGGCAAATGTCATTCCCTTGTTCAAGAAAGGGAATAGGGATAATCCTGGGAATTACAGACCAGTCAGTCTTACTTCTGTGGTGGGTAAATTATGGAGAGGATTCTGAGAGATAGTACTTATGATTATTTGGAAAAGCACAGTTTGATTAGAAATAGTCAGCATGGCTTTTTGAGGGGCAGGTCTTGCCTTACAAGCCTTACTGAATTCTTTGAGGATGTCACAAAACACATTGATGATGGTAGAGCAGTGGATGTGGTGTATATGGATTTTAGCGAGGCATTTGATAAGGTTCCACCTGGTAGGCTCATTCAGAAAGTAAGGAGGCATGGGATTCAGGGAAATTTGGCTGTCTGGATACAGAATTGGCTGTCCAGTGGAAGACAGAGGGTGGTAGTAGATGGAAAGTATTCAGCCTGGCGCTCAGTGACCAGTGGTGTTCCACAGGGATCTGTTCTGGGACCTCTGCTCTTTGTGATCTTTATAAATGATTTGGATGAGGAAGTGGAAGGGTGGGTTAGTAAGTTTGCCGATGACACAAAGGTTGGTGGAGTTGTGGGTAGTGTGGAGGGCTGTTGTAGGTTACAACGGGACATTGACAGGATGCAGAGCTGGGCAAAGAAGTGGCAGATGGAAGTCAACCTGGAAACGTGTAAAGTGATTCATTTCAGAAGATCGAATTTGAATGCAGAATACAGGGTTAATGGCAGGAATCTCGGCAGTGTGGAGGGACAGAGGGATCTTGGGGCCCACGTCCATAGCTCCCTCAAAGTTGCTACTCAAGTTGACAGAGTTGTAAACAAGGCATATGGTGTGTTGGCTTTCATTGGCAGGGGAATTGAGTTTAAGAACCGCAAGGTTATGCTGCAGCTCTATAAAACTCTGGTTAGATCACACTTGGAATATTGTGTTCAGTTCTGATCACCTCATTATAGGAAAGATGTGGAAGCTTTAGAGAGGGTGTAGAGGAGATTTACCAGGATGCTGCCTGGTCTGGAGGGCAGGTCTTATGAGGAAAGATTGAGTGAGCTATGGCTTTTCTCATTGGAGTGAAGAAGGGTGAGAGGTGACTTGATAGAGGTGTACAAGATGATGAGAGGCATAGATAGAGTGGATAGTCAGAGACTTTTTCCCAGAGCGGAAATGACTATTACGAGGGGGTATAATTTTAAAGTGATTGGAGGAAGGTATAGGGGAGATGTCAGAGGTAGGTTCATTACACAGAGAGTGGTGGGTGCGTGGAATGTGCTGCCGGCAGTGGTAGTGGAGTCAGATACTTTAGAAACTTTTAAGTGACTCTTGGATAGGCACATGGAGGATAGTAAAATGTAGGGTATGCAGGGTTGATTGATCTTAGTAGGATAATAGGTCGGCACAATATCGTGGGCCGAAGGGCCTGTACTGTGCTGTACTGTTCTATGTTCTACGTTCTATGTTCACATGGGAACTTATCTACCTCAATACTTTTTAAAATGCACAACAGCTCTTTGTTTTAATAGCAACTTGGCTTAGAAATTCGACACTCCCTTCCCTGAGATCATCCTCCACCAATTCCTTCTCTTTGGTGACCATCGACACAAAGAATTCATTTAGGACCACGCCTACCTCTTCTGGTTCCACACAGAGATTCCCTCCTTTGTTCTTGGGTGGGACAACCCTTTCCCTGGCTCTACTCTTGCTTTTTGTATATGTATAAAAAGCCTTGGGATTCTCCTTACTCCTGTTTGCTAATGACGTTTATGACCCCTTTTAGCCCTTCTAATTCCCTGTTTAAGTTCTTTTCTACTTTCCTTATATACATCAAGAGCTTTGTCAGCTCCCATCCTCCGAGACTTTACATGTGCTTCCTTTTTCTTTTTGACCAAGGTCATAAGATCCCTGGTGATCCAAGGTTCATGTAACTTGCCATACCTATCCTAGTTCATTACTGGACACCAGGTTCCTCCCTTTCCCGCATTCCCTCTAACCAAAGCTACTTTACACTGAGGTAGCGGACATCTTTGCAGCTGGAATGATAATGATTCTCCAGTAACATGGGTTTGAACTGAATCCTGCTATTAACATTGTGATAGTACATGCCGCAAGTCCAATGCCTTTTTGGAATATACTCTAAGAGCAGTGCAAACAGTGTTGACATTCACCCCTCTTCTTCCCCTCCTGCCTGACTCCACTCACTCAGGGTTCTAAACTGGCCTCCATCAGCTGCATCAGTAGAGACAGGCCTGGCTTTCTGATGGTGTAGTTTGTGGGTTCAAGACCATTGCAGACACTTGAGAATAGAACCATGGCTGACACTTTATAACCATATTCAAGGGTCTTGTCATACCACCTTTTTGGATGAGCACTTAAAGCAAGATCATGTCAGTCTCCTGGGGTAATTATAGAGGATGCTGTGGTTCCATTAAAGAAGATCTGCTTACCAGCAGTTACCTCTCAACCAGGCTGATTGTGGCATATGGGGACCTTAGAGTGCCACATTTCCAACAGTGTTGACACATTAAATGTACTGATTGTGAAACAATTTGGGATATCCTGAAGATTTTAAAGGTGCTGTATAAATGCAAAAGCAAGATATTGCAGATGCTGGAAATTTGAAACAAAAGCAGAAAATACTGGAAACAGCCAGCAGGTCTCGCAGCATCTGTACGTCTGCATGCCCCTCCGAAGAATAGCCTTGAGCCAAAATAGACAGATTTTTGATCTCTGGGAATCAAGGCAATGGAGAGATGGGGGTAGAAATTGGAGTTGAAACAAAGAATAGCCATGATCGTATTGAATGGTGGAGCAGATTTGAGGGGCTGAATGGCCTTCTCTGCTCCTATTTCTTGTATTCTTCAGGGACCGCTTGAAAACCACTGCTTTATTTTGGGACTAGAGCAACATTTAGGCCAGATTGGGTGAGGAAGGCAGATTTTCTTTCCAAAAGGACAGGTTCAACAAGGTTTTACAATAATGCACTAATTCTATAGCTTTACTTTTATAGGAACTGGATTTTTATTTCTCATTTAGTTTAAATAAAATTCAAAATCTTAATTGATTATGATGGGATTTGAGCTCACTTTCAATGACAATCAATTCAAATCTCTGGATTACTAATTCAGTAAAGCCGCCAGACTATCCCACCCCTTAAATATATTTTACTTCTACTAGAGATAGATCCCGACTGGAAATGTCAACATTCCTGCTCCTCTGATGCTGCCTGGCCTGCTGTGTTCCTCCAGCTCCACACTGTGTTATATCTAGTTTTTATCTATGTTGCTTTCAGAATAAATACTAAACATTAACCTCCCCCTATTGATTTTCCTCTTGATTTTGAGATTGTTCCTTCTCTTCTAATCCTATCTGCTTAGAAAACATGAGCACTCAGTCCTACCTTCTGGATTGCACTACCTGGATACAAATAACAACGAACTGGACCAGTGTAATTTAACCAAGCCCGAGAATTACTGAGCACAGGTGTCTCATAAATAGTACAGGATCATTCTTCTGCTATTGGATACAGAGTGAGCATTAAATGAATACAAACTGACATCAAACTGTGTCAACCTGCAGCGCAAAGACTTCTGTCTGTGCTGCAGTGGAAGCTGAGACATCAACCATCAGATGCTGCATCATGGGTGGGTCCAGAAGTGTGTTATTGAATTGGCAATCACTTGCATGCTGGAACGGACAGGCTCCAAGCTGTTTCCAAACACTGCGCCAAGTTGAAACTGGATTCCTCAATACTCCCTGACAATGACAAGAGGCTGCCTGGCAGACTTCCTAAAGTATAGAACATCTCAGTTTGCATATGTTTCAGCATTTTTCCTGTACATTACTCCATCAAATTCGTCATCTGAACTCATCTGCAGCAGAGTTCTGCAATGAGTTGATACATGCAGTATCCTTTCTCCTGACTTCACTGTGGCCTATTCATGCCCAGTGACTCACGATGTGCTGATTCTCTAAAGTACATGTAGTGCCAGTCTCTGAATTGGTGCGTATGAGGAACAAATGATGGCAAGCGCATCTTCAGCAGCTGCAGTCTCCCATCCTTCACAGTGAGGCTGCACTGGCTGGTCAGGTGAGAAACTCAGGGTATCTGAAAGCAAAATAATTGAAGGAGAGTTTTAGGAGTGAGGGAAGGGAGTGTAGACGCGAAAGTACATGGTCCATGGTCACACCTTCTGTAACTGGCTGTTCATGCCACGTAGCAGGATGAAGGTGAAGTGGAACTTGGGAAGGGCAGAAGGCACAAAGATATCACCAACATGAATGTTTTAGGTGGTGCAGTGGCCACTGTAAAACTTGGCCTCCTGATGGGGAAGAGTGTCTTCTCTACCCCTGTCCCTCACCAGTTCTCTGCTGCTCCATGTTGTTACGTAGACCTAGTCCTGCAAGAAAAAGTGAAGAATGTCACTTGGGCTGGTGACATTGCTGAGTAGCTGGAAATATATGGATTGTTATGATAGCACATTGTTATGAAGTTGACAGACTTGGTAAAGATGTGAGCGTGAGATGGGGCATCTGAATGTTAGACATGAGTCCATTTTGCTGGTGGTTGATTAATGAGGCTATGGTGATGCTGTAGTGAATAAGAGATAAGAACCATCCATACAAGGTCATTGAACCTTTTCCAGTCCTGTAAACGGGTCCATGGGAACAAACGCTCAGGCACAATTTTCTTCTCCCTGGAGGTGGCAAGGAAGCTGGCAGGAAGGGCAAATAATTAGATACTCACCCCTTTACCCTTACCTCAGCAATGAACGAGAGATCCACAGGGAACTTTCTCAACTCATCATTAAAATACGATCTATTGGGGGTCAATTAACAGACAACTCACCACTGACCCAATTCCCACATTCCCAGGAGTGGGAAAGGGAAACCAGGATAGGACTGACAGGGGAGTCTGGAACCAATTGGGGTAGGCATGGAAAGCCATCCCTCTGTTCTTCTCTCTGACACCACTGACCCTTTTTCCACTTGACTGCCCCATGAGGTGAAAGAAAAAGTCATACCTTCTCAGTATTTGATCCCCAAGTCTCAGCCTCGCCCAGTGCCCTTTAGGATCTGGAGACTGCCAGCCTCTGATTGGCAGGCAACTTCAGACAAGGAGAAACTCCACTTTTGAAGCCTGTGATATATTTTATTTTAATTCATTTTGTGGGATGTGGGTGTCACTGGCTGGACAACATTTATTGCCCATTCCTACTTGCCCTTGAGAAGGTGGTGATGAGCTGCCTTCTTGAACTGTTGCAGTCCATATGCTGTGGTTTGACCCACAATGCCATTAGGGAGGGAATTCCAGGATTTTGACCCAGCAACAGTGAAGGAACGATGATATATTTCCAAGTCAGGATAGTGAATGGCTTGGAGGGGATCTTGAAGGTGATGGTGTTCCCATATGTCTCGGTCCTTGTCCTTCTAGATGGAAGTGGCTGTGGGTTTGGAAGGTGCTGTCTGAGGAGCTTTGGTGAATTTCTGCAGTGTATCTTGTAGATGGTACACACTGCTGCTACTGAGCGTCAGTGGTGGAGAGAGTGGATGCTTGTGGATGTGGTGCTAATCAAGCGGCTGCTTTGTCCTGGATGGGGTCAAGCTTCTTGAGTGTTGTTAGGGCTTCACTCATCCAGGCAAGTGGGGAGTATTCCATCACACTCCTGACTTGTGCCTTGTACATGGTGGACAGAATTTGAGGAGTCAAGAGGTGAGTTACTTGCCGCAGTATTCCTTGCTTCTGACCTGCTCTTGTAGCCACTGTGTTAATGTGGTGAGTCCAGTTGAGTTTCTGGTCAATGATAAGTCCTAGTGATTGGCCAAGAAGCTCTCAGATCAGCTGTTAACAAGCTGATTGGAGCATAGTCGATGAGCTTTCTCAATGGTAACAGTTATGATTGAGTCACCACGAAACACACCCACAACTTTATAAAAACCAAAGAAACTGCAGATGCTGCAAATCAGAGACAAAAATAGAAATTGCTGGAAAAGCTCAGCAGGTCTGGCAGCATCTGTGAAGAGAAATCAGAGTTAACATTTTGGTTCAAGTGACCCTTCCCCAGTTCTGAGTGACTGGTGATGGGTGTGGCTCTTCATGCCATAAACTCTATACAGGCATACTACTGCGTCTGCCTGAGCGTTTCAGCTTCTTTTACTCCAATGAATCTGTTTTCTGTTGTAACTTTCAACAGGGCTCAGCCTGTAATTTCAATGTTCTATTATCCACATTTGGCCTATCCCAAAAACACACAGACCAAGATCCAAAAGTACAGATTCACCTTCACTCCATCAAGGTGGATTATTTGGATTTTTCAGATCACCAGTGTGTAGCTTTCTTTAAGTAGAGACTGATCATTTGGTGTCAAATTATGGGCAATTTTGTGCAACTCACCAAGAGCGAGGGTTAACACAATCTAATCTAATTCGTATTCGGTCCTTGAGGTAGAAAAGTTTCTAAGCCATTGCACACCCAGCTGCCTTCCTTCCTTCCAAATATTCTGTTATCAAAAACTTCTTTTGAGACTGTAGCTTTCAAGTTAAAAGCTATTGTGAGTCAGTTCAAGGCTACAGAATTCACTTCCATTAATATATATTATATCATGACAGGCATATCCTTTATGGTTATGAAACCCTGGCAACATGACAGTGCATAAAGAAAATGTTCAGCCTTCAGCATATTTTCTGATATTAATTCTGCAAAAATAAAGTGTTGATTCATGGTGGCTAGATTGAGCTTCAGTGTAATTACAAAATCAGATTTATGCTATTTCTCTGCAGCTTGCACAATAGTATCTTGGGACAGTAACTTAGCCTTCAGAGAGGACATTCATTTAACGGGCAAAATGCCATGTTAATGTATTTATTTTTCTATTCATTGCTTTCTCAGAAGTCACTTGGTGAAGCCATCATATTGGCTGGGGCTGAGCTGACAGAGCTGGATTTGAGTGATAATGCATTTGGGCCAGATGGAATTCAGAGCTGCAGAGATCTTCTGAGAAACAGAAGCTGTTTCACCCTCAAGGAGCTGAGACTAAATAACTGTGGCCTTGGAACTGAAGGAGGAAAGGTACAGCGTTCATACAAAAGGATCCCCTTGAATGTTGGAATTTCAGAATTAACATGAAGCAGTTAACGTTATTTAGCTCAATCATCTGGTGTATTTTGCTAAATATTTCTCTCAAAAATGTTAATAAATTATTCACCTTCAACCCAAAGTAAAACTAGCTTGCTATGATATGGTACAGAAAGAGGAGATGGTATTAAGAGAAAATGGATCAATTCATCAATTTGTTCCCACACCTATAAACCACAGCACTTACTATTAAAACAAATTCAGATAAAAAAATGCACTAATCCTTATAGGAACAAGAAAATAAAAAATGAGCACCAAGCTTAAAAATAAAATAAATTGGTCAATTTGTGGCGAAATGCTCAACATTCATTTCAATCTTCACTCAAGACAGGAATGATTTAGGTTGGCCTACAGATTTATGTAACAGGCACTTTGGATCTTTGAGGTCTTTGACTTTTTGAAATTCCTCCTGCCTCGGCAACAAATCATATCCTCAATGATTGCATTCATCAATAAGTCAGAAACTGTTAGGTCCTTCGATACTTTCTCAGGTGTTCTTTTGTGTTTCACCTGAAAAGCAACGATGGACCCAGAACTGGCTACCAAAATAACGGTATGTGCTTGCCTCTACTTTCATAACCATTAGGCATGTCTTGCGGTGTCAGTTTCAAATTAACAAGCCCGGTGACAGCCAGTCATTCACCTGGTTCATTTATCAGGGCAATGCTTTGATCAATCAGAGTCAACTTTAAGTAAAAGCTGACAGTTAACTGTCAATCACCATTAACTGGTACATTCTCCATGGCCATAATTATACCAACTAAGTCCACTTGTCAAATAATCAACACTCTCCTTATATACTGTATAAATGTTGGTTTCCCTTTGCTTTGATACAACTTACGATTGTCTTGATGAGTGCAAGATGAAAAACTTGGACAAAATGCATTTTTTCTCAGCAATAGTTAAGTCCTTTTCTACCAAATTACTATTTGAGAACCATTCATTATTTCCATGTTCCAAGAGAATGCAGGAAACTAGGTTCCTGGAATTGGTATGGAAAAACAAAATCATACATTACAACTGTTCAAAACATTGGTGAGGAGACTTTTGGAGTACTGTATATAATTCTGCTTGCCCTACTAGAGGAAGGATTTTATTAAACTGGAAAGGGTTCAAAAATATTTACATAGATGTTACTGGGACTGGAGGGTTTGAGTTATAAAGAGAGGCTGGATAGGCTGGGATGATTTTCACTGGAACCTCGGATGCTGAGGGGTGACTTTATAGAGGTTTATAAAATCATGAGGGGCATGGATAGGGCAAATAGACAAGGTCTTTTCCCCAGGGTGGGGGAGACCAAAACTAGAGGTTTAAGGTGAGAGGGTAAAGATTTAAGAAGGTCCTTAGGAACCACTTTTTCACACACAGTGTGGTGCGTGTATGAAATGAGCTGCCAGAGGAAGTGGTAGAGGTAGGTATAGTTACAACGTTTAAAAGACATTTGGAGATGTACATAAATAAGAAAGGTTTACAGGGAAATGGGTCAAAGACAAGCAAATGGGACTAGTTCAGTGTTGGATACCTGGTTGGCATGGATGAATTAGATTGAAGCATCTGTTTCCATGGTGTATGACTCTATGACTGTGTAAGTCTGGAAATCTATTTACTAAAACCTTATAGATTGTGTGTTCTGGGGATAGTTTGTAGGATAAGAGGTGACCGCACTTATTGGACTGATTTGACTGTTGGGTGTTGTATGTTTGTGTGGCTTGTTTATGTTTCTCTTTTCGTTCCAGCGTTGGGTACCTTTATTACTGTTCTCTGTGTTTTTCTTGTACTGAGCTTCTCCAATTCTGGCCTCTTGATCATCCCTGATTTTAATCATTTCACCATTGGCAGCTGTACCTTCAGCTATCTAGGACCTGATATCTGGAATTCTCTCCCTGAACCTCTTCAGCTCTCTCTGAACAACAGCAAGTTCTATCTGTATAGTGCCTTTGCAACACATGAAAAATCCCAAACTACTTAGCGGGGAAAGAGGCAGGGAGGTTTAAGAAGGAATTGTAGAGACTAGAATTAGATGTGTAAAGATATCTTGGAGGGTTGTGGATGAGGAGGCAAGATGTGGAGGTGCCTGTGATGGACAAGGTCAGAAATTACACAACACCAGGTTATGGTCCAGCAGGTTTATTTGAAAACACCAGCTTTCAGAGTCTCAATCCTTCTTCATGTTTTAGTCAGTTGTGGAGATGTGGAGTGTTGATATCATGGAGGCATTTGAAAACAAGGTTGGGAATTTTGAGAGATAGCTGTTGTTTAACTGGAAGCCTCCTTTAAGTCTCCACCTTAGAACCTACCTCTTTCACAGGCTTTTGGTCACTTGTCTCAATGTCTCTTTTTGTGGTTGGTATAAAATTAGTTTTTGACAATACTTCAGCAAAGTGCCTTGGGATGTTTTATTGTGTTAAATATGAAATTCAGGTTGTTGTTAATGTATTTAGTTTCTGTCTCTTTCACTGTTTCTCCCTCTGGATAGCCTTCCAAACAGTTTTTCTGTTGGTTATCATTCCTTTACAATATTTCCTTTCCTCACCGATGCTAAGCCGCAGAGAAATGTACATTTTTACAAAAATAAAAATCCATTCCTTAATTATTTTAGGAGAAGTATGATTTCGTTATTAAACATTGAATGGATTCAAGAAACGGCAGTCTTCCTGGGCTGAACATATTACGTTCCAGTTCATAAACTGTGACACTAAAATGTTATTGCAGTAATAAAAGCATTCAGCTGTCTGTCCACCTGTTGTGTTCTGCCCTTAGGGTAGCTCCTAACTCAAGTCTCACACTTGAGAATTTGAGGCAGTCACTGAGGACAAGCACCTCAGCTCATTTCCTTGTTATCTTTCCCATGGTTTCTATCTTCAGACACCCTCCTGCTGGAGGGCTGAACCCAGGGCTGAAAAGCCCCCATCTTGCTGGGTAGTAAACCCAGTATTCAGAGGCAGAAATATTCGCCCTGCCTCTAGAGGTCAGTTCCCTACTGGAGGTCAACCCAGACCTTAGTCTATATGCACTTGCCACGTCATGAACAATCAATGGCATGGTGACTCAGTGGTTAGCACTGCTGCCTCACAGCCCCAGGACCCAGGTTTGATTCCACCCTCAGGTGACTGTCCGTGTGGAGTTTGTATATTCTCCTTGTGCTGTGTGGGTTTCCTCCGGGTGCTCTGGTTTCCTCCCACAGTCCAAAGATGTGTAAGTTAGGTAGATTGGCCATGAGAAATGTAGGTTTACAGGGATAGGGTAGGGGGTGGGTCAGGGTGGGATGCTCTACAGAGGGTCGGTGTAGACTTGATGGGCGAAATAGCCTTCTTCCACACTGTAGGGATTCCGAGAACTGCCGATTACTGCAGGAAGAATTGTACAATCAAAAATTAAATGTCCCAATTTTTTCAACTACATGTAAACCCAGATTGTAACAGTTTATATGGTCACATTGTAAACATCCTAGACACTCGAAATGTTCTACCAAATAATTTGCATCTTTCAACATTTGGACTTGAACTAAAGAGTTATATATCTCTTCACATATCTTACAAACTTATTAAATTATGTTGGGGCACATCAGTTCTTCATTCCATAGGAAGTAGTTAATGCTGGCAAGGTTAGTATTTGTCACCCATCCTGAATTGTCTTCGAGAGAGTGATTGTGTTGAGTCAGCTTCTTGAATCATTAGAGTCAATCTGGTACGATGCACCCACAGTGCTAATGAGAGTTTCAGGATGTTTATTCAGTGGCAGTAAAGAAATGGCGATGTAGTTCTAAATCTGGATGATGTGGACCTTCAAAGGGGATTTGCAACTGCCGATTTTCCCATGGACCTGTAGTCTGAATCCTTCTGGGAGGTAAGAGTTTGTGGGTTTAGAATGTGTTATTGAAGGATATTTGGCACATTAATGTGGCAAATCATGTAAATGATAGATGCTGCTGACATATTGGAAGATGGAACAATAATGTTTGTGGATGTACAAAATAAATAAAATTGGTTTGTATATTCTTAAAGCTGTAAGATTCTGTAATGCTTGAAGACTCTTACTGAATTTTTCAATTTATTCCAATGAACAAGTGACTTCTACCTATAACAGTTTGAGACAAGTGCAGTGGAGTGCCTCCAAACACTGGAGCTGGAAGTGTCTTCCTGGAGTATATCCCAGTAAAGCTGTCTTGATAGGGGGGCTGTTGATATGTGGCAATGACTCAGAATTTTAAATGCGGCAGCTATGATTCCAGTTTAATAACTCAAGCTGCAAAATGGAATTCCATAAAGATGATTTGACCGTTGAAAAGCCTGTTCTGGTGGAACCTGTCCACTGAGGCGGGATATTTGTAAGATCTGTCCTCCAGTAGCTCCTAGACTCCTTGCCAGGCTAGTATGAATGGAACCCTCACAGTTCCTGGCATTGGTGAATCAGTCGAGAAAATAGGGTGAGATTGGCAGAAATTAGATTCTCAACTTCACAAAGTCTGATTCTCCAGCCAAGTTTTGAACAGCAAAACAAGAATCTCAGTAGTGAGCAGTGAGATCCCAATTGCATCTATCTGCATATATTAGCATGCAATTATTATCTAATCTTGTCTCTTTGATGTACAGTTTCTCATTCTCCCACCCACCAGACAGAAACTAGACAGCAACCATTTCTGATATGAAAGCCAGACATAGAGTTCCTCATCGTAGTGTCCAAACATCTTCAGCCACTTCATCAATGACCTTCTATTCATCATAAGGTCAGAAGTGGGGATGTTCACAGATGATTGCACAATGTTCGGCACCATTCGCGACTCCTCAGATACTGAAGCAGTCCATGTCCAAATGCAACAAGATCTGGACAACATCCAGGCTTGGGCTGACAAGTGGCAAGTCACATTCATGCCACACAAATGCCAGGCTATGACACTGCCACTTGATATTCAATGATGTTACCATCACTGAATCCTCCACTGTCAACATCTTGGCAATTACCATTGCCCAGTAACTCAACTGGACTCGCCACATGAACACAGTGGATACATGAGCATTTCAGAGGCTAGGAACGCTGTGGTATCTAATTCACCTCCTAACCTCCCCCCCCCCCCCCCAGCAAAACCTGTCCACAAGGCACAAGTCAGGATTGTGATGGAATACTCCCCACTTGCTTTGATGGGGGCAGCTCCAACAACACTCAAGAAGCTCGACATCATCCAGGACAAAGCACACCACTTGATTGACTCCACATCCACTCCCTCCACCACTGATGCTCATTCACATCATTGTGTACTATCTACACTGCAGAAATTCATCAAAGATCCTTATACAGCACCTTCCACACCCACCAGCACTCCTATCTGATCCACTCAGTATGATTCTGCACTTCAGAGCTGAATTTCAGAGGACATTGGCACCTTTCATCGAAATGAAGCAACAACAAGGTTCAGGGTCAGGTGGCCATCTCATGGATTGGACCATGGTGAATCTCAGAGCTCTTTACTTGCTCTGTTGTGCTAACTTGAATGCTCACAGCATTCTGGCCTCATTTTCCTTACCTTCCCTTTGTGCTTTGCCCCGTCGACCAGAACTTAAAGTTTGAAAGTACTTCAGTCTTGTCTTGCTGTTTAGCGAGACACAAAGCCAGGCAGCTTGCCATATTACAAGGACCAGAACATGTTGTTGTAGAGCACTGTGCGGTGTCAATCTCACAACTGCACCACGTCCTTGCTACCTACACAAACACACACTGCATATGCTTCGGGCAAATGACCATGTCACAAAGTCAAACGGGAGATGTCTTCAGTCAAGGGAAGAGAGGCAGTCTTCAGTCAGGGGTCCCAGTGCAGGCAAGGACAACATTTTCTACCAGCTGAGGGACTTGGACATTGTAAGTTGGCTGCTTCGGGCAGTCAGGGACATGAGATCCATATCACAACAGTATGGGAAGTGGGCCACAGTCAGTCTGGCATGTCCAGGATAACCACCGGGATTAGCCGTAAGTCAATTGGCAGGTATCTTCAGAAAGTTTTGTACTTCCCATCCCCATCACTACATCTAGGTGCAGGCCAAGACTCTGCTCTGGGGTCAAGAGTGCCTGCCCTAGAGAGCACCCTGCTGGACTTGGAGCTTTGGTCGGGAATCCCTGGGGGTGCTTGGGGCTAGAGTGCCCATTCATACTGTGTCATAGGTGCAGTAGGAGCAATAGAGTGAGTGAAGTAGCAGAGAGATGGTGTCATGTAAACTCATTGAGATCTTCTTGCAGCATTGCTGCACATTCTGCAAACTGTGGAAACAGTAGTGATCCAGGTGGCAACCTTGGACAAGCCTGGCAGCATCAGGGTGTGATCTCCTCTGTCAGTCATGAGGGAAGAGGTCAGCCCACCTCTTTACCCACCTCATCCACCCGGTGCTCCAGGAAGCAGTCAACAGATTGGCCTCTCTCTGCAACCTCTGGGCAGTTCTTCAGACCAAGGGACAGAGCAAGACATCTCCAGACCAACAGTGTTTCATATATACACTCAAAGATCATGGGAGATCTGGCAGTTGTGAGTTCTTCCACCTCTGGCAAGAGGAAAGGTGAGATGAGTGGGGAGGCGTGGTGCATAGGTAATGAGGTGAGTTCAGAGAACAATGTGAGTAATCTTAAATAAAAACTGGAAGAACTGCGGATGCTGTAAATCAGGAACAGAAACAAAGTTGCTGGAAAAGCTCAGCAGGCCTGGCAGCATCTGTGAAGGAGAAAACAGAGTGAACGTTTCGGGTCTGGTGACCCTTCCTCAGAACAGAAATGTGAGTAATCTTGTTTGGCCTCACAAAGGGAATCCCTCCGGTAAACTCACCAAAACTGACACTTGGCCAATTTGTGATACAGTTCAGCCCTGTACTTTCATTGCTTTTCTCCACAGCATGTGTTGAGGGAAAGTGGCTAATTGTTCATTTACAAACCGCCTGAAAGATACATCGAAGAAAACAAATAATCTGCACAGCATGGTGACAATTAGGACTATCCTGGTGTTGTGCTGCACAGGTAGAATCTTTCACATAAAGAATGCAACTTTTTTTAACTGTGGCTCTAACGTGAATATTCCCTCCTGCACACACCTGGAATGAGCTATTGCTGTGTTGTACAAGTCATGATATCTCTGCACCTAAAATGTCAGCTAATTAACAAGTCATTACCTATTCGTTATAAAACAACATGCCAGCTGAGTCTTACTAACCTAATATACAGCATTGAAATCTCACTCTGCAAGATGTAATAATTAGCCGGTCCAAACCCTCATGTAGGCATGTTCTCAATGAACATCAGCTCATCAATTAGGCCTCTTCTACCCTCAGCAGTTTTCATAATAGTAGTTCAGGATGGTTAGCAATGTGTGTCTGGTCAGTGGGAGGCAAGGGAATAGGTAAAAATGTAATTATGGAATTCACCAGCTAACAGGCACCCAGTTGAGGGGTGTGTTTACTTAAAGGGAAAGCATGTGCTGTCTTTTAGGATTCATGCCCCATGTGTTCTGCAGGATGAATGTAAACAAATGGATTTTTCGCCCCATCACAGAGATGGTCCAAGATAGAAACTGCAAATTATCCCCAACTTTCAAACACTGGAGGAGACTTTCAGTACTCTGAAGCGTTGCACATAAAAAGAAGCAAGAGTGGCTTTCCAAGAATCCTTCATTAAATTTTGAGTTAGCCACACTTCTGTTGGGCAAAATTGTTAAGACAACCAGCTAACTTATTTTGTTAAGAAGGAGAAATACATTTGTACCGTATTGAAGAAGGGTCTCTGGACCTGAAATGTTAACTCCAATTTCTGTTCACAGATGCTGCCAGACCTGCTGAGTTTCTCCAGCAATTTTTGATTTTGTTTATGATCTCCAGCATCTGCAGTTCTTTGACTTTTTTTAAAGACAAATCCATTTTTTTGATTCATCAATAAATTTATCCATGAATTAGTAAAGTCACAGAGTGAGGAAAGTCCTCAAGCTTTCCAGCCTGGGCTGGGTTAGCTGATCACAGTCAGGATAGAGTCAGACATAGATTGGCCTCAGCACCCCTGTATTAGGGGGAAAAAGTCAACGTAGTCTTAGCAGACCATACGGCCTCTTTGTCATTAGAGACAGTCAACTGGTGGTGGTTTAACCTAAGGGTCACCATGCCTCAGGCAAGAGGAGAGGTTGAGAAGGAGAGTCCTTCGTGGCCACCTCAGCTGGTGCAAGGAATGAACCCACGCTGTTGGCACCATACTGCACCGCAAATCAGCTGTCCAGCCAACCAAATTAACTGAACCCTCTGCTGCCACTGTATTAGGACAGAGATCAAGAAAGCAGAATTCCACCCTTGATTGCTATCCAACATCCTTTGGGCATCAGTGAGCGCAGGAGTTACCCTCATCTGCCAAGCCTGCTGCAAAATAGCTTACCAGTGCACACTGTGCGGGGGAGTCTCCACCGTAACATTTCAGATGGGGCTTTAGAAACAACTCAGCACCACAAAACTGTACCCAGTGAGAAATTGGCACCTTCAGGAGAGGAGAGAAATGGCAAGGATCATGACAACAAAATAGAATTGGTATTCCTATAAAGTTTTGATTAAAACGACCAATTTACAAACCTTTGTTCTGCAGTTCAACTTAATCATTCATTTGCTGATTAAATCTAAACAGGAAACATTTAAAATTAATATTTTACACAAACATGATTAGAATTGTGAAATGTGTTGGCTCAGACCCCAGTACAATTGGCGCTGGGCTGACTAGTTTTAAGCAGAACAAGTATTTTGGAAATCACGCTAGGGAAATGTTTCAAGATTAGATCAGGAGCTGTATTCAAACTGTTTTAATTAGATCAGGAATTCTATATGGTGGGAGAGAACAGTAAGAAGACTGGGTTGATTTGAAATTCTATTCACTGCCTAGAAAGTGGTTGAGTGCATTGAAATATATAACAGCAATATTTTACACATTTCAGTCGATCTCGTGTTGGAAAGTTTCTTGCACTGGCACCATAATTACATACACTGCCTGTGTGCTGGAAGATATAAAGTCAGAAAGTTTGCAGTCTCTGCTGAATTAAAGTGTCCAGGTAGCAATCGTAGTAGAATGTAACAGACAGCCTCAGAAATCCTGTAGCTGTGATCACTTCGGCTGAGTTTACATGAAAATAAACAGCCTGGGTGGGGCAGTGAAGAGCCTGTGAAACCCAGAAGCTAGAATCTTCAGGTGAAGAAGTCCCAGTAAATCTGTCGTGGCGGCGTGACAATACTGCTCCAACTTTAAGAATACTTTGTGGGGCATCCTGAGATCATGGAATGCAAGTCTTCCTTTTCCTTCCATATTGGATGCTCACGACTGTAAAAGCTGATGCATTTTGTTTCTCACAAAGGCAGAACAAGGAAGACACCACACCCCAGCTAAGCTCAGCTTCCAAATTTACCTGCTGGAAATTAAACAATTTTAATTACATACAGAGTAATACCGGGCAATATAGACTGACAGCGGTCAGTGATCTGAGCCTTTAAAACTCTGCCATGCTTCTCTGTACAATCATTCACAGCACTCTCTAGCATTTGCTGCTGGTTCAATTTCTCCCACTACCACCTGGTGGTTTTTAATGTTATGCCTTTCCTTCCTCTAGTCAGGTTAAACATTGCAATGACTTTTGAACTGCCTGAAATAGATGCTATCAACTGTTTCCTTTGGATGGGGATGCACCAGGACCCCTGAGACATCATCGACACTTAACACTATTATTTAAATTTGGTCCCCACTCCTTAAAACCAGGTGGCAAATCAGTGAATGAAGTCAGATCAAAAAATGGTGGGGCAGGAATGCATGGGAAACAAACCACCATCATCCATTCCCTTCCAGCCTAACACCACCCCTGCCCATGGAAGGTTAAAGAAATTCACATGTTTCATTTCAGAGTTCTATTTGCAGGACAGGCTTGAGGAGCTGAATGGCCTGCTCTGATTTCTATGGCTATCCCTAACTCAGCAAAGTAATCCTGCCATCACTAAACAATATGGTTGTCGAAAAGCAAAAAGCTGATTCTGGGAAGCAGACCTGCCAGGAGTGTATGACCAACATCAGGTTTAGCTGAGGAAGGGTCACCGGACCCGAAACGTGAACTCTTGTTTTTTCTTCACAGATGCTGCCTGACCTGCTGAGCTTTTCCAGCAACTTCTGTTTTTGTTCCTGATTTACAGCATCCGCAGTTCTTTTGGTTTTTATTTAGTATTTAGCTCACTGCCACAACTCTTCCAGGCATGCCCACCTTGAAGAAGTTCTGCTCCTCTCTCCGACGGGATTTTCATTCCAATCTCTCTTCTTGCCTCTGAGGAAGGGTCACCAGACCCGAAACGTTAACTCTGTTTTCTCCTTCACAGATGCTGCCGGACCTGCTGAGCTTTTCCTGCAACTTTGTTTTTGTTCCTGATTCACAGCCTCTCTGCAGTTCTTTTGGTTTTTATAAGGTTTAGCTGTTGTGATACTGAGCTCATTTTACCTTTACCTTTACCACAGAATTTGTCTCAGGCGTAGATTAAAATTCAAACTGGGAAAAGTGTGGAAATGATCTCAAGTTTCATTTAACAAGGTGTAGAGCCGGATGAACGCAGCAGGCCAAGCAGCGTCTGAGAAGCAGGAAAGCTGATGTTTCAGGTCCAGACCCTTCTTCAGAAATGGGGGAGGGGAAGGGGATTCTGAAATAAATAGGGAGACAGGGGGAGGCGGATAGAAGATGGATAAAGGATAAGATGGGTGGAGAGGAGACAGACAGGTCAAAGAGGTGGGGGTGGAGCCAGTAAAGGTGAGTGTAGGTGAGGAGTTAGGGAGGGGATAGGTCAGTCCAGGGAGGATGGACAGGTCAAGGAGGCAGGATGAGGCTAGTAGGTAGGAGATGGGGGTGGGGCTTGAGGTGGGAGGAGGGGATAGGTGGGAGGAAGGACAGGTTAGGGAGGCGGGGACGAGCTGGGCTGGTTTTGGGATGCGGTCGGGGGAGGGGAGCTTTTGAAGTTTGCGAAGTCCACATTGATACCATTGGGCTGCAGGATTCCCAAGGGAAATATGAGGTGCTGCTCCTGCAACCTTCGGGTGGCATCGTTGTGGCACTGCAGCAGGCCCAGGATGGACGTGTCATCCGAGGAGTGGGAGGGGGAGTTGAAATGGTTCGCGACTGGGAGGTGCTGTCGTTTGTGGTATACTGTGTCCGCTGTTCCCGATGTGGCCTCCTCTACATCGGGGAAACCAAGCGGAGGCTTGGGGACCACTTTGCAGAACACCTACACTCGGTTCGCACCAAACAACAGCACTTCCCAGTCGCGAACCATTTCAACTCCCCCTCCCACTCCTTGGACGACATGTCCATCCTGAGCCTCCTCCAGTGCCACAACGATGCCACCCAAAGGTTGCAGGAACAGCACCTCATATTTCGCTTGGGAACCCTGCAGCCCAATGGTATCAATGTGGACTTCGCAAGCTTCAAAATCTCCCCTCCCCCAACCGCATCCCAAAACCAGCCCAGCTCGTCCCCGCCTCCCTAACCTGTCCTTCCTCCCACCTATCCCCTCCTCCCACCTCAAGCCCCACCCCCATCTCCTACCTACCAGCCTCATCCCGCCCCCTTGACCTGTCCGTCCTCCCTGGACTGACCTATCCCCTCCCTAACTCCCCACCTACACTCACCTTTACTGGCTCCGTCTCTGCCTCTTTGACCTGTCTGTCTCCTCTCCACCTATCCTCTCCTCTATCCATCCTCTTTCCGCCTCCCCCTCTCTCCCTATTTATTTCAGAACCCCCTTCCTGATGAAGGGTCTAGGCCTGAAACGTCAGCCTTCCTGCTCCTCTGATGCTGCTTGGCCTGCTGTGTTCATCCAGCTCCACACCTTGTCATCTCAGATTCTCCAGCATCGGCAGTTCCTACTATCTCTGAACCAAGTTTCTTTTAATGATTTTGAATTCATCTGTTTCTCCTCAGAATTTTCAGTCTCTTCTATTTATTTGCTGTGTATTTAGCCTGCTGAAAATTGGCTGGCTGACAGGAAGCAAAGAGTAGTGATAAACGGGTCCCTTTCGGAATGGCAGGCGGTGACCAGTGGGGTACCGCAAGGTTCGGTGCTGGGACCGCAGCTGTTTACAATATACATTAATGATATAGATGAAGGCATTAAAAGTAATATTAGCAAATTTGCTGATGACACAAAGCTGGGTGGCAGTGTGAAATGTGAGGAGGATGTTATGAGAATACAGGGTGACTTGGACAGGCTAGGTGAGTGGGCGGATGCATGGCAGATGCAGTTTAATGTGGACAAGTGTGAGGTTATCCACTTTGGTGGCAAGAACAGGAAGGCAGATTACTATCTAAATGGAGTCAAGTTAGGTAAAGGGGAAGTACAACGAGATCTAGGTGTTCTTGTACATCAGTCTATGAAAGCAAGCATGCAGGTACAACAGGCAGTGAAGAAAGCTAATGGCATGCTGGCCTTCATAACAAGAGGAATTGAATATAGGAGCAAAGGAGTCCTTCTGCAGCTGTACAGGGCCCTGGTGAGACCGCACCTGGAGTATTGTGTGCAGTTTTGGTCTCTAAATTTGAGGAAGGACATTCTTGCTATTGAGGGAGTGCAGTGTAGGTTCATGAGGTTAATTCCCGGAATGGCGGGACTATCAAATGTTGAAAGATTGGAGCGACTGGGCTTGTATGCACTTGAGTTTAGAAGGATGAGAGGAGATCTGATTGAGATGTATAAGATTATTAAGGGATTGGACACTCTGGAGGCAGGGAGCATGTTTCCGCTGATGGGTGAGTCCAGAACCAGAGGACACAGTTTAAAAATAATGGGTCGGCCATTTAGAACAGAGTTGAGAAAACCCAGAGAGTTCACCCAGAGAGTGGTGGATATGTGGAATGCTCTGCCCCAGAAGGCAGTGGAGGCCAAGTCTCTGGATACTTTCAAGAAAGAGATGGATAGAGCTCTTATAGATAATGGAATCAAGGGTTATGGGGATAAGGCAGGAACAGGATACTGATTGTGGATGATCGGCCATGATCATAATGAATGGTGGTGCTGGCTCGAAGGGCCGAATGGCCTACTCCTGCACCTATTGTCTATTGTCTATTGTCTATTGCTTCAGGCAGCCTGGCTTTTATATCACAGCAAAACAATCCTATCACAGAGTCCAACAACCCCTTGTTAAATATTGAAAACAAAGGTGAACTACAAAAGCAGTGAGCACATTATTCGAATAAGATGCACAAGAGGATACAGTGGTTTAATAAAAAAAAAAGTGAGTTCCATACGTAGTTGGCTTATGCCTTGGATAATGAGTGTCTTTAACAGTCTCCTGCCTTGCTCTGTGTCATTGAGTATAAAATTTTTCAGCATAAATTTTCCCCACTTGAAAATGAATACACATGTGAAAGTGGTTTTCCCTGCAGCAAGCTGTCTTTTTTCCCGTCTATTGGTTTCACCTCACTTTCACGAGAACCCTCTGTTACAGGATCTGGTAGAATCATTACTTTGCATGTCTATTAAGCACATAGCATTGAAGAAAACAGTTGTGGTAGATGACAGACACTAATTTGAGAGACTGAACCTTGACAATAAATGGGAATGTAACTGCAGCAAAGACTTTAACATTTATGTTCCTTGAGGATCAGAAGTAGATTTGGCAATTACTGGAGTACATCGTTGACAAACAAACTTGGCCTGAGAGATTTTTTTTCAGGCTATGTTAACCTGGCAGCTGGGATCTGCACTCATCATTTGGGACCAACCATTAAAGTTGGATGCCTTTCATAAATCTCTTATCATTGGAAACTTTGCCATATGCTCTAACTTACTGTTTGTGGATACATATGTAGTATCACAGTTTCCTAAACTTTATGATTTACTTGTGTAATGTTGTAAACATTTTTTACTGTGCTGTTAGCATGTGGTATCAAAGAAAGAACTTGTGTTTATAAACTATTTTTCATGTCTTCAGAATGCCCCACTTGTTTCATTGCCAATGAAGTCAGTCAGCTTTATGATGCAATCAGATAAGAGTTATTTAAAACAAAGCATAAGCCATACTGTATTTCTGTGATAAGATCTCAAGTCCAGTGAAATATTGACATGGCTCCATACGAATGGTCAGTGTTATGGACCAGAGGTGTGAGGGACCACACCCCCTCAAAATATATCAAGGAGATAGCCTAGACCCTAACTTCTAATTTTATTTAAAGGCAAGTGTAAGGCGCTGCATTCCAGATGTGATTCGACTGGCTCACTATTAGGCTTTAAGCAAAACACATTTTATTGTTACACCACTATTAAAATACAAATAAGAAAAGAAAAATTGGCGTAACTTTAACTCTATCGAAATACTTAACAAAATAGAATATTATTTCACTACTACTCATCAACTATTCCAATATAGCAGCATCCCATAAACACGTCCTTGGCGAAGGTAAATTCAGCAAAACAGATTTTCCTCGCATGCCGTCTCCTTTCCAATCCAGGAAAAAAGGAACACAGAAAGAAACAATGTAACATAGAGCGAGAACTTGAGCTTTTTGCTGCAACAGAGGGAGAGTTGTACCTATTAGCTTCAACAGCTAACTCCAAACCCCAACTGAAAGCAAAGCTGAAACCTTGGGTCTGTGTGAGCCTTTCTCCACCCACACATGCTTCTTTTGTCTACTTAATATAAAAAAATCGTTCAGGGAGTTCAAAGCTGTTTACCCATTGCTTCTGAAGCAGTCATTCCTGTACCAGTGTGGCAACACTGCTGTGCAAGAGAAACAGATAGGATCAAATCTCTCTTAAAGGCACAGTATCATCACATCAACTGGAAAGTGCACGTCGTGGTTTGATGTAGATATTAATTAGTCCTCTACCCCATCATAGAAGTAGCCAAATATGTTGCAATAAGGAAAGAAAAGGATTATCAGGTGAGAAATGTCAGGCCATTCTCAGGTATATTATGATAGCCAGCGTGTGATCTTCCCAGTTCCCAACTCAATTAGCCACATATGACAGGAAGGATGGATAGAAAAAGGAGAAAGATGTTATTTTTAGGTTGCTTGTAGCAAAGCAACAAGACTTTGTCAAAATAGAGATTGGTGAATTTCCTTCCAATCATATCTCGAGCCTGTCTTACTGAAGGCTTGCATCATTTGAATGCTGTTAACTAGCCTCCACTCACTGCATTTTGGGGGAGGAACTGTCCTGCTTTTATTTGGACACTTCCAAATTGAATTCTGGTTGCTGTCATAGATGGAGACTCTGTTTAAACAGACACTGTTGCCACTTGCTAAGTAAATAACAGTTTGCTGATAGTCATAGAGTCATACAGATGTACAGCACGAAAACAGACCCTTCGGTCCAACTCATCCATGCCGACCAGATATCCTAAATAAATCTAGTCCCATTTGCCAGCATTTGGCCCATATCTTTCTAAACCCTTCGTATTCATATATCCATCCAGATGCCTTTTAAACATTGTAATTGTACCAGCCTCCACCACTTCCTCTGGCAGCTCATTCCATACATACACCACCCTCTGGGTGAAAAAGTTGCCCCTCACCTTAAGCCCATGCCTTTTAATTTTGGATTCCCCTTCCCCGGGGAAAAGACCTTGACTAGTCACCCTATCTATGCGCCTCATCATTTTACAAGGTCATCCCTCAGCCTCTGACGTTCCAGGGAAAATAGCCCCAGCCTATTCAGCCTCTGCCTATAGCCCAAACACTCCAACCCTGGCAACATCCATGTAAATCTTTTCTGATACCTTTCAAGTTTCACAACATCTTTCCGGTAGCAGGGAGACCAGAACTGAACGCCATATTCCAAAGGTGGCCTAACCAATGCCCTGTGGTGATCCACGATACCACCAATTTTGGTGTCATTCTGCAAACTTACTAACCATGCCTCCTATATTTCACACCCATATCATTTATATAAATGACAAAATGCAGGGCCATAGCACTGATCCTTCCAGTACACCGCTGGTCACAGGCTTCCAGTCCAAAAAGCAACCCTCCACCACCACCCTCTGTCTCCGACCTTCTGCCTTAAATCTAACCTCACCTCAAACTCTGGCTGATTGAATTTTGTTAATACTCACTTTGTCATTTTCATATATTGCTGCATTCTCCATCATTCCCTGAAACCAGAGTGTAAGCTGGACTCACAGAAATATGAACATTTTGTTGAACAAAGCATACATTTAGTTCTACAATAATCAACCATTAAACCTTTCAGTTTTAGGGTCTGTTTGAAGGACTGGATTCAGGAAAGACCAGCTTTGAACAGCATCATACTTCCTGCTTCTGTAGTAGCCTGACAGTTGGTATTGAACGCTGGGCTTCCATCTGTTTGCTCCCCGTCTATCTTGCTGACCCAGGTACAACTGACTGCAACATCACATTGATCTCTTCAGGTCTGCATCGTTGCTGCCCTGAAACATTGAGTTTATGCTGCATGGTAGCATCCCAAGCATGTGGCTATCTGACTTTTCCCTGACTCCCTGATGAGTCCTGTTCAGTTAGTATTAAAATGTGTTGATTTTAGGGATTTATGATCATAACTATCTATTTAAGCATTCAAACATTTTCAGATAGTTTATTGAGCTAGTTGAGACACAGCAGTTCAGATATCATACATTAGTTAATTAGACAAAGGAAGGGTATCATAGAATGCCTACAGTGCAGAAGCAGGGTATTTGGCCCATCAAGCCCATGCCGATCCTCCGAAGAGCATCCTTCCTGTCATGTTGCCCATTTTCGTCTGAAGGTTGGTTTACCATTCTGTCTAAGATCAAAAGCTTCTTATTTTCCCAAACAATACACTGATCATAGGGCACATATGGCACCAGATAAACTGTTGATTCTAGTTCATTGGGGGATCATGACCTCAGTCAGTCTTGTGACTCTTCTAATTGGTTTTCATATGCTATACATTTGCAAAGTTAGTTACTGCTGTAATAGTTAAACCTCATGCTGCACAGTAAATTCCAGGAAAACCCAGTTTTAAAGAGACTCCAGTTTCCAACAGTTGCTGGAACTGGGAACTCATTGGAAAGAAAGAGTACAAACCTGAAAATTGTCCACATCTTTACAGTATCAATATCCTTAAAATATGCAAACTACAGGAGAATCTCAGCAAGTCTAGCAGCATCCACAGAGAAACAAAGTTCACGTTGCATGTCTGAAATGTAAATATAGTATACCTATATTACGTATGTGTATGTATATAATAAATATATAATATACACAAACACACATATATGGTGAACATTGGACCACTTTATTGATCTACTGCTCTCTGAGTGAGAAAACGAGTACTAATGATGTTTGTAGAAACATGTAAATTGTCAGTATTGATTGCTTGCCCATTTTCTAAGTCATTGATCTAACTGCAATGCACCCTTAAGTGGGTATTTCTTTTTAGCTTAAAATATAATTTTCACCATCATTCCTTTGGCTGAGCTCCAGGATTACCAGCTTGACCCTTGTTTAGTGTCAAAAGATTCACATGCCTGATGTAAAGCATTTGCAGTACTTTTAGATGAAATCTTAGTCTGTGAAGAATATTCTGAAACTATCAAGTTTGAAACAGGAATGAAAGAAGACTGAGAGGTACACCCTCCTATACTGCAGTGTCTCTTGTTAGCCATTCTGATTGATCTGATAATGAATACACCTTCCTTTTAACCACAATGTCTACTTTAGAGCTTTGCTTAGCTGATCATTTTTATTCCAGAAAACTTGCTTTACATTGCACACTAATAATTTAAAATATATTATTGCTGAGGATTCATTATAAAGTGACCATTAATCCCTGGTAAAATTACCCGAACTAAATCAATTTACAGCATAGCTAAGCACATATGATCTGCATGTGTCAAGCCAATAGATTCCAGCAGTAGATCAGCTGTACAGCAGTAAGCTATGATAAAACTTTTTACCGAGTCATGTTTACATAATTCCTGTGGCATTTACAATGTACAACAAATCAATGCTTGATGGTAGTCTGCATAATAAAAGTCACAGTAGCTATTAAATCATCTAAATATACCGTAATGTTTCAATCCAGCTGCCTGGGGCAGAAAATCCCAATTTGTTCTGATCTGCTAAAAAATAATTCTGTACTATCAATCATTAAGGTTAAACTCAATCTTTATTAACTATTTCCATGCCTCAGTGGGTGTCACTCTCACCTCAGAGTCAGAAGGTTTTGGGTTCTAGGCATATTCCACTTGACTGCATAATCCATCCGATGCTCCGAGTGTGATACTGAGGGAATGTTGTGCTGTTGGAAGTGCCAGATTTCAGCTCAGCTATTAACCTTAAGCCTGACCTGCAGGTCCTAGGAAATGAATGTAAAATGTCCTGCGCCACTATTCAAAGAAGAGCTGTGGTGTTCTGACTGATATCCTGACCCAACATTTATGCTTCCTCAAATCCATGAAGTACTATAGTTTCAATTTTTAATACCAATATGCAGCGATTTAAAAGAGGACTGCTAACTGTCAGATTCGTCTGTGGTACCCATGTTGCATTAGTAAACAAAAGTCAGAGTGACCTCAAATAGAGAGAGAGATGTAACAGAAAGAAATTACAAGAGTGCTGACTATATCTCTCCTGAGACCAGGCATTTTTTTATGGTCACCCTTCCAGGGATGTACAGAAAAAGGAGTGTTGAGTACTAACTGCACTGTGGTCTATGTGTGCCAGTGGATGAATATGCACTTGTGGATGAAGGTATGCTAATGAACTAAGTCAGCCACGTGTACTATTCTGGGTTCAAGTGCTAGTGTGCTGTGAGTGTAACAATCAACATTTTGACACTGCTCACCCCTGCATTGTAGGTAAAATCTGTCTTTCGCTCAGTATGTTAGAAGCCATCTCATCAGCAAGCCAGACAGAAGGGAACAGGACAAGAAGGATGTGTGTGGGTGAATGAATTTATTTGCTGTTTTATAGGCTTACTTCTTTTTCAAACTTTGTAATAGATGAGAATAAATCTGTTTTCATTTGACTTGCAGGGGAAGTGCCATGATGATGCAGCAGAACCCTGACTGACTACAGTCATTTTTAATTCCAGGATACTATTTTTAAAAGTCACTGCTATCAACAGGGAAAATGAGTACAGACATAAATACAGTGCTGTCTGGCAAAGTCCTGGTTGGGACCCATGAAATGTCATACCCATAAAGTGTGAAGAAAACTTTAAACAGCGAGAGAGAGCGACAACAGGAACAGGACAACCTTGAGAAAATGGTCCATTAACTTTTACAGCGCACAAGGTGCTTGAACCCAGACTAGCAAGCACAGGAGCCTCAGGCACTAGCACACCTTCTTCCACTAGCGCACACAGACCAGGACTGCGGTTGGGTTTTAACCCCTTTTTTGTATATTCCTAGAAGGTCAAAACTCAAAAACATCTACAGGAGGTGACTTTCTGTGGAGCGTGTGTCAATGTACATTACCTTATCCTTGCTTTTGACATTTAGTGACCCTTTTGTTAACTCAGGAAAGCCTGGCTAAATTAGTACTTTTTAAAACATAAGTTTGTTTGGTCTGGAAGAAAGGTAGCCACAAGGGATGGTAAAGAAGGGGAGTAAGTTCATATCCCCTCACCCAGGAACTTAATAATTTGAGGTATCTATTAGGAACCACAATAACTTGGTGGCAACAGTTCCTCAAATTATGTCATAAGAAGCTTCAGCCAACATGACTATAACAATAATCCAGTCATTGTCACATTGCTGGATGTGGGAATTTGCTGTGCAAAAACTGACAACCAGGTTTCCTACATTGCAACAGTGATTACACTTAAAAAGTACTTCAGTGGTGTTAAAATGCTTTGCGAAGTCTTTAAATTGTAAAATGTTCTACATAAATGTAAGTTTTGTTCGTCTTTCCAAACTGCTTCATTTGGGGGTGTTATTGACAAGGGACAAATGTGCTTGCTAGTTCTGAAATCTGCCAACTACTCTTAAATATCAGGTACAGCAGATGCACAACACAGAATAAAATCTACATCTGTCCCATCCCAACAAATATGCCTCAGTCTCTGGCACCTCTAAAGTACACCTTACTGTACAAGCGTAATGTTGTGTTTCCTCCACCTAGCCCTGGGTGGCTTCCCTTAATGATTCTGCCAATTCATTTAGAAGCTGTGGAGGTTTACTGCTGTAGGTGTTTGAATGACTGAGACTGGCCAACTAATTTCATCTGTTAACTTTATAGCAAGCCAACAAAATACACTCCTCAGCCAGTCTGGGCTGGATTAGAATCGATGTACTGTTGGTATGTAACCCAACAAACCAGAGCCAAATGGATTTGAGAGGGTTTGCTATCTGTGACTTTGATCTCAGCAAGTTCTCCCAAGGGCCCAGAACCATCGATGTTGTGAAGATGTTAGGAGTGACCTTTATCATTTTCAAGAAAGACAGAGATTACCAGCTATTTGAAACATGTGTTTCAGTTTTGATGCATCCAATTAGGTCAAATTTTTAATCAGAAGATTGATACTCACACCAAGTGACAGTCTGTGAGTATCTGCATGATGTTTATTGTTACTCATTGAAGAGTCCTGGCAAAGAATCGTTACTGATTAAATATTTTTGATCAGTGTTTCTTTTTTCTGTTTCTCATTTAGAATTAACTCTTAATGTCCCGTACTATTACCATTGGCTTTACCCCATGTGTACATTCTTTGTATTGGAGTTGCATGCGGTTCATGTGTTGCTGATGTATGTTGGTGGTGGAAACTTACTTTTAAAATAATTTTGCAGGCATTTGGAGACCTCCATGTATTTTATTTCCCTAGAATTACAATCCAGGAATTCTGATTCACTGACCTGTAGCGCAAAGCCTGTGACATCTGTGCAACGAAAACTCATGAAAGCTATATCTTTTGGAGCTCTACTGTTCTTAACTGATATGCCAGAATTGATGAGCCTCATTCTATCATTTCTGTTCAGTAAATAAACTCCAGTTCTTGTTGTACTGGCTGCAACCTTCGTATTTATGTTCAGTGACTTTCATCTTGTCCTTTATCATACGTTGATAATCACTAAGCTGTGACAGCCACTCCTCAAAGTTTACACAGGCTTGCATTGCTAGTGTTAAGAACATACCAGTGCCCTGGTGTGCATTTTATGAAAATCCTTCAGTACATGCTCTTTGGCTGTAAGAAATGTGGCAGCTGTTAATGTACTTCTGTCCTACAACATGTTGTGAGGAAGCATCATTGCCAATGACTGCCAATATCATGATCGTACCCGTCCCTCTTTGTACAAATGCCTTATTATCTCTAGCTAATTATCTGGCCACTTCCGTGGAGAAAAGCCATCAATCTTTAAATAGAACCTAATTTCCATTTCATCTAGACAATGAGAAAGACTGTATCTCTTGCTCACCTGCTTTTGGAAAGTCAGCTCCTTTTAGTCTTCTTGGATCTCAGGCTACAATTTCTTATGAGACCTTCTCTTCAGGGCTGTCAGTGCCAGAATGCTATGTCTCTAAACTTGTATCTTTGTTACTGTCACTCAAATTGTGGTCATTGGGAGCAGTTCCATGTTAATGGCAACCTTTCAGATCAGTAAAACTGTTGTCTGACTACTTACATGATGCCCTTTTTTTTTCACTTCTCTTTTAGATACGTGTCTTCTGCCATAACATGAGCTGCAGAACTGAAGCAGCACATTCTGTAGTGACCTGCTGATATGCAGATCTTTTACGTAATATAGAATCATCTTCGGTTGGACCTACTTACCTGATCTTGCAGAGTTCCTGTCAGTCCCTGAATTGATCTCATAACTCACCACAGAAACTATCTAATTTCATCCCAGAATCTTTCATTATCTCCATATTGATGGACTCCCCTAGCATGGTTTCTGAAATCTTCTGTTCAGGTTTTTCAATGATTGTCAGTACACCGTTGTCAGGTACTACTCGTGCTCACCAGTATGTGGAAGCCTGGTCTAATGATCAGCACTTCAGGATATCCAGAGGTGATAAAATATGCTATTTAGATGCAAGCTTTTCCTTCCTTCCCTCCACACGTAATGGGTTCAGTGGGGCCTGCTCAACCATTCTTTTCAGAAATGATGATGTTCAGATTAAAGTGACAGTTTCCCACACAGGATGTGACTTCTGGCAATTCGGTTTGAATATTTGATAATTTTCTGTTTGAAGTGCCCACATGGATGAACTTGGGGCTGCATTTATTCAGGAGCAATCTTGTGTTTTCACCTGCGTTAAGTAACCCTAACCCTCCAAAAGGCATTCATAATGGTGATTATAATGTACCTTCGCACTTTTCCCTGCCATAAGGCAATATGCAGGTTAATGGTTCATTGTGCTTACAGAGCTACGGGAGAACATTTAATTATCTGCCATTTTCAGTATTCATTTGATCAATGCTTCTATTCAATTGCCCAGGGTTATTTCTACAGGAATCAGTTGTTTCTGTAACCCAGTACATGTGGAGTGGGTGTTGCATATATTATGTAGCGTCTTTGGCTCCTACAATTTTGCAACACTCCTGTGTCATGACAATTTCAGATGACTCCCTTTAACTGTTGTGAGCTTCAAATTATGTTTTTTAAATTAATAGCTGGAACCTTTTAATACCATAATATATTTAATGCAGAAAAAATATTTTTTCAAAAAAAGGTTTTAAAATTATAGAACCACACACCTATTCTTTGTGCTCATTATAAACCAAGATAATTTGATCTCAATTAACAACTTTAACCCTAACCCTATTGCTTTCAAATGGAGTTGTTCTATTCTCCTGTGATGCCGTATACAAATACATTTTCCATTTATTGAATAATTTCCTTTATACAAGTTATTTTCTGAATATAGATGCCTCAAAGTTTTCTGTATGATTTCTGATGAAGGGTCTAGGCCCGAAACGTCAAGCTTTCCTGCTCCTGTGATGCTGCTTGGCCTGCTGTGTTCATCCAGCTCCACACCTTGTTATCTCGGATTCTCCAGCATCTGCAGTTCCTATTATCTCAGTCAGGAACCTGTTCAGATCCCTCTCCGTGTCGAGATATAACTTAAGAGCTATTAGTGAAATATTTGCACATTCATTGTGTAAGGAAAATATTGCCTGCATCCAAGGGGAGTAAACCAAACTTATACACATGAACCTCATGCCTGTTAAATACGTGGTTCCACTCACTGTCAATATGTTAAATCTCACCAGGACTTTATGTGGATCCTATGTGGCTGTATATCAATAGTCAATGAGATTTGGGCAGAGATATATCATTTTCAATGAAAATGGTAATTTCACATCCTATGCTAATGTTTTATTCCACCTCAGGCTTCTGCTGTCAACTTTAGAGCTGACGGAAACTTGTTGCTATTCCTTGGCTGGCAACATTATCTGATTTAGGAAAAAAAAGACTCCCATTGAATCGGGACACCAACTTTAACAAAAAACCTGTGATTCACTGCCATCTTTCAGCAATGATTGAATATTTTGAAAATTTAGGAAAAATTTGGGTTTCTCTAAGTCCATTCAGAGTCACTGGAAGACAAAAAAAAACTTCACAAACTATGAAGTGCTCTTTGCAAGTACAATTAAAGTTGTAAAAAGAACATAGGAGTACGAGCAGGAGTAAACCGTTTGGATTTTCAAGCCTGCTATACCCTTAAATAAAGCCATGGCTGATCTGATTACCATTAGATCATGGGAGCAAATGTAGACTATTCAGTCCATTAATTCTAATTGCACTATTCAATGAAATCATAGTTGATCTGACAATCCTCAACTCCACTTTCCCCATAGTCCTTGGTTCCCTTACTGATCAAATATCTGTCTTAAATTAGCCTTGAATATTGTCAATGACCCAGCCTCAGCAGCCCTCTGGGAGAAAAAATATCACAGATTAGCTAACCTCCGAGAGAAGAAATTCCTCCTCATCTCTGTCATAAATGTTCAGCCCCTTATGATGATATCCTGTGGTCCTAGACTCAGCCACAAGGGGTAGCAACGTCTCCACATCTACATGTCAGTTCCCGAAGAATCTTGTACATTTCAATAAATTCCAATGAGTACAGGCCCAACCAACTCAAACTCTTCTAATGAGACACTATCTTCGTACCTGGTGTCAGCCTAAATAACTTTCTCTGGAGTTTATCCTTCTTTAGATAAGGTGTTTAAGTTCAATGTCAGTGTCTGCCCACCACCTTTCTCCCCTTCCCCAGTAGCCCTTGCCTTCCCTGTACATCAAAATCTATCAAACTGTACCTTGAAGGTATTTGAACACCCAGCCTCCACTACTTTCTGGGGAAGAAAGTTTCACATTCTCGTGGAAATCCTGCCAGTCAGTTGCTAGAATGCACAAGTGCCTGGATCTATCGTGAAGACAGATTGAATCAGAGCTTTCAAAAGAAAATTAGCTAATTATATGTCGAGAAAAGAACTACAAGGTTAGAGGGAAAGAACGGGAAAGTGGGATTAGATGAATTGCCCTGTAGAGAACAAGCACGAATGTGATGGACCTCCCTCTGTGCTGTAACACTTTTCTCTCTGTTTCTTCTTTTGTGAGATTTGGGCATCACTCACTGGGCCAGCATTTGATGCCCATCCTTAACTGCCTATAAACTAAGCGGCTTAATAGGCCCATTTCAAAGGGCAGTTAGGTATCAATCACATTGTTGTAGGTCTGGAGTCACATGTCGGCCAGACCAGGTAAAGAGGGTATATATTTCCTTCCCTGAAGGACATTGGTGAGCCAGATGGGTTTTTACAATAATTGATGGTATTTCCAGGGTCACCATTTCTGAGTCTAGCCTTCCATTCCAGATTTATTCATCAATTACAATGTCTACCCACTGCCCACGAGCATTTGAATAAGGTTCCTCCACATGTTAGCCTGGGTTTCCAATTTACTAACCTGTGTCAATGCCACTACACCATCATGTTTCCCATTCTATGAGTCACTGTAGTTGGAGCATAAGGACTCATGTCTAACATGGCATCAGTGTGTGCCAGGACTTGCAATATGGCTGCAGTAGTGGTGGTCCTTAAGCAGGGCAGTTCCTGCTACTCCTGCAGACCACACTTCAGTTTATTGGTTCAGCTTGCAGCAAATCAGACCCTGCACAAAAACAGCCAAGGTCAAAGGAAACTTAGCTTCCCAGCTCAATCCCACTAGTTAGCTTATTTATTTTGCCAATTTATACCTAAGATTTTGTACCTAGGCATCTTTGTACCTAAGATGGCACAAGAAGTGGCGACTTTGTACACTTTTCATTGTACTCATGTATCCTATACTTGAGTACATGTGACAGTAAAACCTAATTCTAATTTTAATTATTTCATATTTGACTAATTGAAGGTCACTTTGGGTCGCTTTCAGATAGAATCTCTATTTTGTCAAGGCAGGAATTAAGAAAGCCAGCTGGAGTCAACTACTTTGCCTGTATTTATCACAGTGCAAAATGTGCTTATTCCCCCATTTGTCAATCTGTGATCTTCATGTTAAGCCTGAATTGAAAAAGTAAATGGATCAGTAATTGGTGCATTTGAGGTGGTCACTGTCTGATTTAGAAATCAATGAGATTAAAGTAGACTCCATGGTGGGAGCCCTCTCCTAGAAGCAGAACATTTCATTCTTTGACAAGGGACATTATGTGTATTTTTCAGAGATGTGGTTTCTTTCCTGGGTCATTAAAATCAACTGGAAAACCATCAAACCCCAGGGTTCATCAGAGCAATAATTGAGATAACAGCAAATTGTGTTTGCACCGCCCCTCATGAGTTCCCTCCATTGACACCCTTCCCCCCGCCACTGATAATCTTCAGAAAGCAGCAGTCAGAATGCTGCTTTATCCGGGAACACAGACACTGATTAATACATTTTTTAGAAGATATTTGAATTGCTTCATGAAATTTTGAAGATCGTGAATGTGCAATGTAATTTGCTGTCTTCAGCAATTCCATCTGATTGTTTCTTGTGATCAAATCAGATGCTGGGGTGGGGGGGTGTTGTCGTTGTTCTTTCACCTTCCCCTCGATCCTCCCATCTCTCAACTAGTGACTGAACAACTAAAGTGATGTCGTCCTGTGCATTTAACCCAAAATGCGGCTACCAACACTGTGATGGAATTGACTGTTTCACAATTGAGGGATCTTACAAAGTTAGGAAAGGCATTCCAAATGCTTTTTTACATACAGTTAAAAAAGTATGCACTTCTG
>JAHRHZ010000082.1:21512625-21525138 GCA_024137785.1 Ginglymostoma cirratum | reverse complement strand
CGTGCTGGTGTCGGTGTCCGTGCTGGTATCGGTGTCCGTGCTGGTGTCGGTGTCCGTGCTGGTGTCGGTGTCCGTGCTGGTATCGGTGTCCGTGCTGGTGTCGGTGTTGGTTTGGGTGGCGTTGCCGGTTTTTGTGGGGTTACTGTTGCTGTGGTGTTGGTGCTGATGATGCTGGCGTTGGGATGGGCAATAGTGCCGGTGTTGGTGACGCTCGTGTTGTTTCAGTAATAGTGTCAAAATGGCCGGCGAGCCTCAGGCAGGCAGAGGAAGCACTTCACTGGTATCCTGAAGACCTCAAAGTGTAGCATTCCCACAGATACCTGGGAATCAGTGGCCCAAATCTGTCCAAAGTGGAGGAGAAACATCCAGAAAGGCGTCAAGCACCTCGAAACTGGCAATTAGGAAAAATTGGAAGCCAGGTGAAAACAGTGAAAGGAATGCACTGGCACATCAACATCCCGCCCACCCCGCCCCATGACCACCTTTGCCACAAGTGTAATAGAGTCTGTGTAAGCCATATCGGTCTGTACAACCATCTCTGGACTCGCCCTGAAAATGGAAGAAAGTCATCCTCGTGTGCAAGGGACTGCGAATGAGGATGGATAGTGTTGGTGATGGTGATGTTGGTGTCCGTGATAGTGGTAAGGTTATAGTTGGCATTCATGCTGGCGTTGGTGCCACTGTTGGTTTTGGAATGGTGCTAGTGTTAGTAATGTCGGCATCGGTGTTGGTGACAGTGTCGGTGATGTTGGTGTTAATAATGGTGTTGTTGATGTGGGGGTAGTGGTGATGGTGTTGCATTGCCCATCCAGAGCCTCCAAAAATATGGAAGGAAAGATAGTGTAATCGTGGCCATCGAAGCACTGTTGATGGCCTTTAAAACTCAGCCCATTCACTAATGTCCTTCAGGAAAGGAAATCTGCCATCCTTACCTGATCTGGCCTAAATGTGACTCACAACATTATGGTTAACTCTTAGGGCATTTAGGGATACGCAATAAATGCTGGTCTAGCCAGTGATGTCCACAAAATTGGATGGCGGAAATACTGCGAGTTTCTTTGTGAGCAACCAATTCCGAGTATAACCAAATTATATTAATTAAGATGAGAAGAAATTTCTTTTCTCAGAGCAGTGAACGTCCGAAATTTTCTACTGTTAGATCACTGCAAGTGTTTAGAACATAGAAATTAGATCAATACAGTGCAGAACAGGCCCTTCGGCCCTCTATGTTGCGCCGCCCTGTGAACTAATCTAAGCCTATCCCCCTACACTATCCCATCATCATTCATATGCTTATCCAAGGACTGTTTAAATGCCCCTAATGTGGCTGAGTTTAAAGAGGAGCTAGATAGATTTGTTGAAATATCAGGGAGTTGAGGGCTATGAAGAGCTGTACAGAAGAGGAGTTAAAGCTTTGGGCAGATTGGTCGTGAGCTTAATGAATGGCATGGCAGGCTTGACGGGCCGAATGGCCTCCTCCTGCTCCAATTCCTTATGTTGTAACTTTCACTTGTTATTTGAAGGTGTTGCTGACCTTCAATTTCATATTAATTTGACACTGAATGTCTGAGGATGCAACAACAATAACAAGCAACTTGTGTTTTTATAGCAACTGTAACATCCCAAAGCAATTTACAAGAGCTGTATAAAACTGCAGTTGTGCCATGGAATGAGATATTAAGGAAAGGAGCTAAAAGCTTGATCAAAGAGGCAGGTTTGTAAGGAAAGTCTGAGTGGAGATGGGTAGAAGTTGAAAGGTTTAGGTTGAAGCATTCCAAGCTTAGGGCCGAGATGGTTGACATGTCTGACAACGGTGAAGAGATAAAAATATTCCAGAGTTACAAAACAGAGGCAAAGAAAACATGCAAAATTCATCAATGGCATCTATTTTCAGCATCCAATAACTAGATCAGTGTGAACCAAACCTCAGGTCAAATTAAATATACAAAAGCAGTTAAATATAAAACGTTAAGTATCCAAAGGCAGATTTCATTTGGGGATAACTGGTCTAGTTTGTCGACTTTCTGTTGATTGGGAATTTTGGCCACTATAACTGTTAGCATTGACTATAACACTAAGAGTGCATTCATAAAACCTAAATGCCAGTGAAATGGCCCATTCTGTTACAATTGCTCACAGTTTTGAGTTTGTATGGTAATAAATCCAGGAACCCTTAATCTCATGCATACAGTCCTTAAAATCTTTACAGCCTATTTTGTGTTTCTTATGGGCTGTGTTTAATTTATTCATAAATTCTTCTCCCTTCGCACATTTGACCTAGAAGAGTTAGTTGTTGCAGCTCATTGCATATTGTGACGTTGAGTGTATTGACATTGTCAGCGAGATAGGATTCTTACCCTCACCCTGACAACATGCTGACCAGTTGGATTTGGTTCCTGTGGAGGTTACAATTAACTGCATAATCTGTAACCTGCTGACTGTTGGCTGTGCATTGAAGTCCACACAGGTGTTTCTTCAGAGCAATGCATAAAAGTCAATTGAAGCCCAGGGTGAGCGACCTTTCGTGAGGTGGCATCATAATGTCATGGACGACTACAGCACAGAAAAGGACCTTCAGTCCATCGAGTCTGTACCACTCAAAAACAACCACCTAACTTCTCTAATCCAATTTTTCAGCACTTGGCCAGTAGTCTTGTAATATGCCTTAGCATTGCAAGTGCATATCTAAATATTTCCTAAATATTATGAGGGAGAAACTGTCATTGACTCCATCTATAAAGTGGTTAGAAGGTATGTGGTATACTTGCCTTTAGTAGCCAAGTGATAGAACTCAATAGCAGAGACATGAGGCTAGAACTGTATAAAACGTTAGTTAGGCCACAGCTGAGTATTGTTTGCAGTTCTGGAGACTACACTGTAGGTGGGATGAGATAGCACTGGAGAGGATGCAGAGGAGATTTACCAGGAGATTGCAGAGTGTTAACTAGGAAGAGAGATTGGATAATCTAGGGTTGTTTTCCTTGGAACAGAGGACACCAAGGGGGAGCATGATTGAGGTGCGTAAAATTATGAGGGGCATTGACAGGGAGGAGTATTCTCTCTTGATAGAGGGATCAGTAACTGGGGGTATAAATTTAAGATAAGAGGTTTAGAACAGAATGTGCAGAAAATATTTTTTACCCAGAGGGTGGTGGGAGTCTGGAACTCACTGCCTGTAATGGTGGTAGAGGCAGAAATCCTCATAAGATTGAAGGAGTATTTAGATGTGCACTTACAATGCCAAGGCATGTAAGACTAGGGCCAAGTCCTGGAAAATGGGGTCAGAAGATAGTTAGTAATTGTTTTTGACTGGCACAGACTCAGGGGGCCAAAGGACCATTTTCTGTGTTGTAGAACTCTATGACTGTATGACTGTGGTCTCCTGGGAGACCATGTTGGTGTGCTTTTCTCTTTCTTTTTCTGTATTGATTGGTATGATTTTTCTTTGATTTGGAAACAATAATTTTGGATATGTTGCATTGTGCTTTCTTTTACAAGGAACTGCACATTGTCCTCAGGGACTGTGGTTCCTTTACTTTACACGTGACTCTAATTATGCAACACTATAACCCACTTTTATTGGCCCTTTGAAATGCCCAAGCAAGCCACGCGGTTTTGTCTAATTACTACAAAAAGAACTCAAGTAAGAATTAAATCAACAGACACCTACGAACAAGGACTGCAATAGTTTCAGATAGTGGTGGAGATGGGTGGGTGCCTGTAACCAATGAGGAATGGGTAATAAATACTGGTCCAGCCAGCGACACTACATCCCACGAATAAAAACTAAAATCTTTCCATTAAATTCTGAATAATTCTGATTCTGGCCTTTTGTGCCAGTTATCACTTCTTTACTATTGGTGGCTGTGACTTCAGGCTCTGAGCTCTGGAATTCCCACCCAAGCTTATCTTCTGTCTACCCCACTGTCCTCCTTTAATGCCCTTCTTTAAAACTGCCTCTTTGATCAAGCTTTTTCAACAGCTATGATAATCTCATCTTGACTCAGGGTCAAATCTTATTACATGAAAGATTCTGCAATGTGTCTTAGGATGTTTTGCTATCTAAAGGGGGCTGTCTAGGTGCAAGTTATTGGTAAGAAGAGCTCCTTTAATGAAGTAAATATCTCTAAACCAGGACATAACATTATCTACTGACATGTTTCAAGTTAAGAAACAAACAGAACCCAAGCTTGACTCGATGGCAACAGAATGCTTCTTCTGTACCAGACTATATGTACATAGTCAGGTCCGTGCAGGGAGTGGCTGAGATCAAAAGAAATTCGTTATTTCTATCTCTGCTGAACTGGTGAACATAATCTAAGGTGAAAAGATGCTGTTTGGGAAACAAATTAAATCTCATCAATCCTAGTTTATACCATCCATTTCTTTCCGAAGCTCCTGAACACTGCTGGATTCCAGAAATAATCAGCTTTCACTTTTTTGCCCAAAGCCAATTTGAAGTAATTGGTGCAGTGTTGTAAATCAATATTTGAAATTGACGCCTCTATTTTTCTGATCAGCCAGAGATAGGAGCAAATAATATTTGAAATAAGGAGTCATAAAAGCATTGAAATATGAACTATTTCTCTCCGCAAATGCTGCCAGACCTGCTGAGTGTTTCCCTAAAATTTCTGTTTCATTTCAGCTTTCCAGTATCTGCAATATTTTGCTGTCATTAAAATAGCTCTGTTGTCTATTTAGTGGAATTGTGCCAAGTAATGTTGAACAAATTGAAACTCAGCATCTTCTGGAGCCAGTGCTCGAAAAGGGAGAGAAACAGCCATAGGCAATTGTATGTTAATTACTTCTGCCCTCGATAAGGTAATGGAGTTATCAGGAATAACCTCAAAGACTATCTCTAAACAACAGTAATCCAGTTAACAGTGGTTAAACTTGCATAATTAAAAAAGGTAGATTTTACTTCACCAAACATCTAGATTTCCTTCAGGACTGTAGGGAACATTTTGATGTAACTTGGCTTCTAAAAGGTTTTTGCCAAAGGTCCACATGAAAGATTTTTTTCGATCTATTTTGATTTATCTACTTAGAGTTAATCTCACTGCTGGAGGGACTCATAGCCAAAGTCACAGCATACTGCAAGACTATTATTATTGTAATTAACAATATGTACCCATTAAGAGAGGCATCATTAGGGTGGGCGGAAGTTGGGAGACAGCAGACACAGTATCATCAACGTTACCATCATCAGCGTAGAGCTGAAAGCACGCTGCCATAAGGACATACGATGTGGGAGCATGATTAAGCCATTTGACCCCGAAGCCTGTTCCATCAGCCAATATAATGATGACTTATCTTCAAGATCAACTCCACTTTCTTGCCCTATTCCTGTATTATATAATTCCTTTAGTTGACAAAATGTCAAAAAAGCCGTTATTCTCAGTCTTAAATGTTTGTTATTCATTCATGAACAAAGAACATAGAACAGTACAGCACAGGACAGGCCCTTCAGCCCACAATGTTGTGCTGAACTTTTACCCTAAACCTAAGGTCTATCTGACCTCCACCCTTACCTTATACTATCATCCATATGCCTATCTAATAGCTGCTTAAATGCCCCTAATGAGGCCGACTCCACTATCCTCTGCATACCCTCAATGCATTCCACGCCCCTACCACTCTCTGAGTAGAGAACCTACCTCTGACGTCTCCCCAATATCTACCTCCACTCACTTTAAAACTATGTCCCCTCATAAAAGCTACCTCCACCCTAGGAAAAAGTCTCTGGCAGTCTCCTCTACCTATACCTCTGATCATTTTGTACACATGAAATGTGGGCATGGTCAGTAAAGGCCAGAACATGTTCCCATCCCTGATTGTTCTGAAGGAGAAAGTGGTGAGCTGCCAGTTTGAATTTGAGCAGTGACTTGGTGAGCCATTTCAGGGGGTGGTTGAGAGTCAGCCACGTTGCTAAGGGTCTGGAGTCACGTAGAAATCAGACCACGTAAGGTTGGTAGACTTACTTTCAGAAAAGGATATTAGTGAACTCGATGAGTTTTAACAAAAATGCAGTCGTTTTCTGGTCACCAACCTTAGTACAAACATTTAATTCAAATTTAAGGTCCTGAACTTAACTTGATTTCCCCAGCTAGCAAGGTTGGGTTAGGAAATATGGCTGCAAATTATGAGCCCAGACCTCTGAATCCCTTTCCCAGTGACATAGCCCAATTTCACCTTACTGCAGACACAAAAATCTGAGCCCTCTGGGTTGAGAATTCCAAAAATTCATAATCCTCAAAGCACTAAATTGATGGTATTATCGCTGGACTATTAATCCAGAGACCCAGGTAATGTTCTGGGAACCTGGGCTTGAAAGCGGCAGACGGTGGAATTTGAAAACAAAAAAAAAGGAACAAATATCTGGAATCAAATACCTAATGATACCCATTCACGCACTGCCGATTGTCAGGAAAGGCCCTGGTTCAGGACTGTCGTCCTCACTGAGTCTGGCCTACATGTGACTCCATAATTATAGCAAAATGATTGACTCTTAACTTCCCTCTGGGCAATGGGGAATGGGCAATAAATGCTGAACTAACCAGTAACATCAACGTACCATAAATGCATTTTAAAAATAAATGTTACATGTCATGTCATGACTCTGAACCATGCGACTGTAGGCTCTTCTTCGAGACTCTCCAGCTAAACAGCCCCCAGCATCTATTTTGTCAAACTGTGTTGTGGGAAAGAAGCCAAATATAGCTCCTTGTAATGATGGCACATATGGTGTGAAAAAGTGAAGGGGATAAGGTGGAGGCAATTGGAAGAAATGGAACCGGGGATGCATCCAAGAAGAAGGGAAAGAGAAACAATGGGGAGGCAAGGTGTGGTGATTGGAACCAAAAGGACCTCATTGACTACACGGTTATTGTTTGGGGATGTTAGCCTGGCCCAATCAGGAAAGCCTTGGCTGACCAATCTAACCAGGAGATTCGAGGTTGCTGCCATTTAACACCTGCTCAGACCCAATATTGTGCACCAGTTGGTGGATGCTCAAGTATGCAGTGGAACCCCGTATGCTCGGATGGAATTTCACATCGGCCCCAGGATCCCGTACGTCCCCCGAGTGCCTATGCCCCACAACCTGAGCCGCCTGCGGAATTTCACATTTGTGTCTTTCAAAGTTGTGAAACGGACAGCCCCGTACTGATGGCTGCTGCACACCATCCACCTCTTCTCCTTTATCCGCTCTGTGGAGATCCCCAATGGAGGGCTGTTTACGCAGGGGTCCTCCCTCTTTCTCTCAGGGATCTGGGGTGGAGGGTGTTGTACTCAGCAGTCTCCTGTAACTGCAATGGTTCACGGACACCCAGCCCAACTGTTTGTTTTGTGGCCCCAAGGAGTCCATGGACCATGTATATATATTGGGTGTGGATGCTTGCACTCCCTTTTCAGTTCTCTTAAAGACCTCCTTTTGTGGTTTTGGTTGCATTTCAGCTGCCTGATCCTGATCATTTGGCACCCGGTGCGGAGGGGAGCAGGCAGGTCAGAGGATCTCCTCATGGGTCTGCTCCTGGGCCTGGCCAGGCTGGCTATTAATAGGTCCAGGCAGCGGGCTGTGGAGGGGGTCATTATGGCCGACTGCCTGTCCCTCTTCCATGGTTACGCACAGGCCTGGGACCAAGATGAAGATGCTTACAAGAAGCTATGTCTGGTGGCCAGGGTTGGATGCCAACATAGTTGCATTGGTGGGGCAGTGCCCAGAGTGCCAACAAGGACAACAGTTTCCACCAGCAGCGTCCCCAGGTTCATGGGAATGGCTGGGTAAGCCCTGTACTTGATTGCATGTCAACTATGCTGATCCTTTCATGGGGTCAATGTTCCTGGCCATTGAGGACACCTATTCAAAGTGGTTGGACATATTTAAAATTCATTCAGCAAACTCAGGGATGACAATTGAGAAGCTGTGAGCATCATTCACAATACACGGACTCCCAGAAATGTTGGTCGCGAACAATGGAATATCATTTACCAGCAGGGAATTCAAATATTTCCTAAAGTTAAATTGCATTTGGCACATAAGGACAGCTCCATACCATGTATTGTCCAAACGTCTAGAGGAAAGAACAGTCCAAACATTGAAGACAGGGTTAAAGAAGCAGCCTACAGTGTCAATTGATACTAAGCTGTCCTGATTCCTGTTTGATGGGAGGGCCACCCCACATGCAAAATCAGGGATAGCTCTAGCAGAGTTGCTGATGGGGAGAGGCTTCTGCACCAGGTTAAACCTGATATTTCCAAACCTGAAGGGCTGAGGGGGGTGGGAGGTTCAAACGGCAACAGGAACACCAATGGCAGCCTCATGCCTCCTCTAACTGGGAGAGACACTTTCATTAAGGGGTTGAAGTTTAGTCCCAGAACCATGGAAATGGCCCTGAACATGCACAAGACAAGGTTGATGCGAACTCAGGTCCCATGACATACAAAGTTTGGGTCGGTGATACAGCAAAACATATCTGGCCCGTCAGAACAGCAGGTGCTCCCCTTCCGCCTAGTGTCGAGGAAACCTTAGATTCTGAATTGGATGCACCCTCAACATCTTACACTGGGAGAAAAGAAGCAAACTCTCCTGAGACGTTTCAGATGCTAGAGACAGGCCATGGCCCAGGACATGCTGCCCATGTCTGAGTCTGAGTCAGATGAACCACACCTGGGGTGAAAACATCACAAGAAAAGCTCCGGTGAAAGACCAGGTCTACATGTCTTGGGGGGTGGGGGGAGAGATGTAGTGATTGGAACTGGGGGGACCTCATTAACTCCAAGGTTCTTGTTTGTGGATGTTAATCTGAGCCAATCAGGAAAGTCTTGGCTGACCAATATAACCAGGAGATTAGATTTTCCACAGTTCAGGGACTGACTCCGAGCTGGCTGGCATCAGCCAGTGTATTGTGCAGTAGTAAATAAAGGGTGACTTGGTGATGGGATACCGGCCTCTATGCAGTTACGTCACATGGGCAAGGAGGGGAAGTGGGAGAAAGAATGGAGGATAAGGAAGTGAGAGGCAGATAGGAGGAGGGAGTGAGACAGAGGGAAAGATGGAGTGAAAAACAGGGAAGGAGTACCTGAGGGACAGAACAAAGGAGGCAATGAGAGATGGAGGAGGGAGTGAGGGACAGAGAAAGTGAGAGACAGTAGAAGAAGTGTTGAGCGACTGAGGAGGGGCCCAGAGCTCATGACTTAACTCAATGCAAGAATATATTTATGCAGGTTACAGTGTCTAATCCTGGGGGATGTCTAACCTCCTGTATTTAGCTGGGGACAAAGTATAGAATGCCCATGAGCTCTCACATTCAACATAATGATATATCCTGATATGAATTTTAGTGGCATAATATTTCTCCATCATTTCAAAGACTCCTTGAAATTTGCATCGGAAAAAAATCTGTACACTGATGAATTGGAGAATGAAGTTTGATAAATTAGAGGTGCTATGAATGATAATTAAAATCAATCCTCTACTGGTTTTATTTCCACAAAGCTATTTGTTTAGACAGAGTTTTTATCTTCTCTGCATTCTAACCTGTTGAAATTAAAAAATATATCACAGTGTTTACTTCACCTTATTAATCCTGTGTGACTGTTCACCTGCCTCCTTCCTGCCTCCCTCCCAAAATCAGAGCTTCATACACAATATGGTGTCACTCACCAATTCTTCCTCCCACCCCAATTTCTTTCTCTTCTCTTCCACTTATTCTCTGTATCTTTGTTTCTCACTGGGTTCCAAAGTAGTGAAAGGGAAATAAAATAGGCTTTTCAAAGAAATGAAGAGACCTGGGTGTTCACAAAAATGGTCTTTGAAGATGACAGGACAAGACAATCAAGTTGCCATACAGAAACAACGGATTTCTGATCTGTGTGTGATAGAGTTGGTTAAGGGATGGAGATAACCCACATCATAAGGAGAACTATATTCAGCAAATGCTGGAAATACTCAGCAGGTCAGTTAGCATCTTTGGAGAGAGAAACTGTGTTAATCTTTCAGGCCTCGAAGCTGTCATCTTTTTGCTTCCTGAGGATTCTCTGATCTTCTATGAATAGTGTCATGTAGACAGACACACATTGATTAACATCTCAATCATAAGACAGCTATTCCAGCTTTTAAGGAAGGATTGCCTCATGCTAGAGGGTCCACCAGCAATAGATTGTGAAGCCCTCAGAGTGAAGCTACAAACCAGAGACGTCAACCTGTGAGATAAGAACAACACTGAACCCACAGGCAGAGAATGAATAAATTCCAACATGTTATCACCACAGACTCTATGCTGCGACAGAATTCCAGAAAAAAATCCCTGGAAAGGCAAAATGTTGTTTTGCTTCCCTCTGTAGATAAACAGGAGAAGAAAAATACTTTGTGAATTTCAAACCCATTGGTTATATTTTGTTCTTCAAATCATCAAGTGTTTTTCTTGCTCGTTATGACTGGTAAAACTCGCACCTGAGTCTGATGTAGTTGAAATCCCATTCCAGAGGATTCAGCATCATACTGAGGATATGCCGCACTGTCGGAGGGTCAGTTCTGAGGGAGATCGGCACTGTCGGAGGGTCAGTGCTCAGGGAGTGCTGCACTGTCGGAGGGTCAGTTCTGAGGGAGATCAGCACTGTCGGAGGGTCAGTGCTGAGGGAGTGGGCACTGTTGGAGGGTCAGTGTTCAGGGAGTGCCGCACTGTCGGAGGGTCAGTGTTGAGAGTGCGCCGCACTGTCGGAGGGTCAGTGCTGAGGGAGCGCTGCACTGTCGGAGGGTCAGTGCTGAGGGAGCACGCACTGTCGGAGGGTCAGTACTGAGGGAGCACGCACTGTTGGAGGATCAGTACTCAGGGAGTGCCGCACTGTCAGAGGGTCAGTACTGAGGGAGCGCCTCACTGTCGGAGGGTCAGTGCTGAGGGAATGTTGCACTGTTGGAGGGTCAGTGCTGAAGGAGAGGGCACTGTCAGAGGGTCAGTGCTGAGGGAGTGCCGCACTGTCGGAGGGTCAGTGCTGAGGGAGCGCTGCCCTGTCAGAGGGTCAGTACTGAGGGAGCGTCGCACTGTCGGAGTTGCCATGTTTCTTCCATTAAAAGAGTGACCATCCTTTAAAAGGTATTTCATTCTCTGTCGAGTTGTCTTCACAAGTCGCAGTTGTGAAAAGATACCATCTAAATATGGGTTTTTCTTTTCACCAAATACTTTTGGGAGGATCAATACTTTTACAGTTTAAGGACTGTTTTTCCCAGTGCATTGGCGTTTGCCAGCTGGTGCTTTTCAGGATATGGTCATCCTGTCAAACATTTACATGGTAACCAACCCCAGGTGTCTAACACAATCCCCACTTTGTGAATTAAAATGGGTAATTATCTCTTTTTGCACAGATTCCCAACATGTCTCTTTCTGAAAGCAAACAAGACCAGATGCCACTGGATCAGCTGGATTGTTTCAAAGAGTCAGCTCAGCACAATGGGCTGAATGGCCGCTTTCTCCACCACAAGATTGATTCAATTAGAATTTTAATTGCTCCTGGAGTGGCTAGGAAGGGGCCGCCTTCACTAATGGGAGGGAGGTCAATAACGTTAGGGTCAGTAAGGGGGAATCAGTAATGTGGAGTGAATCAGTAATGGAGAGTGGGTCAGTAATGGAGGTGGTCAGTAATGGAGTAGCAGTTAGTAATGGAGATGAGTTCAGTAATGGAGGGCGGGGTCAGCATCGGAGAGGGATCAGTAATGGAGATGGAATTCTGATTGTTGGAATACCTTCTGTATGAGAGATAGTAGGAACTGCAGATGCTGGAGAATCTGAGATAACAAGGTGTAGAGCTGGATGAACACAGCAGGCCAAGCAGCATCAGAGGAGCAGGAAGGCTGACGTTTCGGGCCAAGACCCTTCTTCAGAAATGGGGGAGGGGAAGGGGGTTCTGAAATAAATAGGGAGAGGGGGAGGCGGATAGAAGATGGATTGAGGAGAAGGTAGGTGGAGAGAAGACAGACAGGTCAAAGAGGTGGGGATGGAGCCAGTAAAGGTGAGTGTAGGTGGGGAGTTAGGGAGGAGATAGGTCAGTCCAGAGAGAATGGACAGGTCAATGGGGGCGGGATGAGGTTAGTAGATAGGAGATGGGGGTGGGGCTTGAGATGCGAGGAGGGGATAGGTGAGAGGAAGAACAGGTTAGGGAGGCGGGGAGGAGCTGGGCTGGTTTTGGGCTGCAGTAGGGGGAGGGGAGATTTTGAAGCTTGTGAAGTCCACATTGATACCATTGGGCTGCAGGGTTCCCAGGCTGAATATGATTTGCTGTTCCTGCAGCCTTCGGGTAGCATCGTTGTGGCACTGCAGGAGGCCCAGGATGGACATGTCATCTGAGGAATGGGAGGGGGAGTTGAAATGGTTCGCGACTGGGAGGTGCAGTTGTTTGTTGCGAACTGAGCGCAGGTGTTCTGCAAAGCGGTCCCCAAGCCTCCGCTTGGTTTCCCCGATGTAGAGGAGGACACAACGGTTACAGCGGATGCAGTATACCACATTGGCAGATGTGCAG
>JAHRHZ010000082.1:21478477-21512225 GCA_024137785.1 Ginglymostoma cirratum | reverse complement strand
GCTTGGCCTGGTGTTTTCATTCAGCTCTATACCCTGTTATCCCTTGTTCATTTGCCAGTTATTTTAAATCTATGGCCTTTGGCTTCCAATCCTCCCTGTTGAAACTTTCACTCTATCTACTCCAGATTAAATGAATTTTCATTTTGCACACACCTGTCGAATTTCCTCTTACCTTCTCTGCCTTAAGGAGAACAATAGCAGCGTCTCCAGTCTCTCTGTTCACCCAAAGCCCCTTATCCCTGATTTCAATCAAGATTGGTGAAGAGAGCATTGAATAAAACATGCAGTGTCCTCAGCACGTTCACACACACACACGCACACACACACGCACACACCGACACTCCCTCTCTCTCTCTCACACACATACATGCACACACAAACAGAGACGGACACACACACGATGACACTCTCTCTCTCTCTCTCTCACACACACACAAATAGACACAGACACACACACACCGACACTCCCTCTGTCTCACAGACACACACACACGCACGCACACAGACAAGGTCACATACACACATGCGCACACACGCACAGACACGGACACACATACAGAGACACAGACACGCACACACAAGCCCATACACAGACAGACACACACATGAATTATTTCATCCAAGACGTTTGTGTAGCTGCAGATACATTCTGTTTTGCTCAAAAAAAGTCTGATCCCAGTTCAAAACGTAGACAGATTCTAAGCAAGATATCGCACCTAAAATGCATGGTCTGACCAGTGATGTCCCCTCTTGTATACATGGATTAAACCATTAATTACCTAGGGACAATGACTTGAAAGGAATCTGGATTTTGCTTTTCCATCAGGAGTCTCGTTCCTAACTGATTAAAGATTCAACAAGCGGTGGCCAGTTTTAGGGTTGTTACCTTTCTGCTTATAAATTCTATGTCTTATACCCTCTCTCTCCTGAGGAAGGAGCTGAGCTCCAAACGATTGTGTTTTCAAATAAACCTGTGAGACTATAACTTGGTGTCATGGGATTTTTGACCTTGCCTACCTCAGTCCAATACCAGTATCTCCACATCTCAGCTTTATTAGTAGACCATAGAGTATAAAAACAAGGAGCTGATGTTGAATTTGAATGAGGCACTTGTTAATATTTGCTGGAGTATTGTGTACAGATCTGGGTTCCACGTTATATGAAAGATGTGAATGCATTGGAGAGAGGGCAGAAGCGGCTTACAAGAATGATTCCAGGTATGAGAAACTTCAGTTACAAGAACAGATTGAAGAAGTTGGGACTGTTCTCCTTGGAGAGGTGAGGAGATTTGATAGAGATTTTCAAAATCATGCGTAGTTTGGAAAGAGTAGACAGGGAGAAACTGTTCACCTTTGTAACAGAGAAAAAGAATGAGGGGGCATAGGTTTAAATAGATGTGCACATGAAGCAAGGGTGATGTAAGAAATTAAAACAGAAATTGCTGGAAAATTGTCTCAGTCGCATCTGTGGAGAGAAACCAAAGTCAGTGTTTCGAAGCTGGTGACTCTTCATTAGAACGCTTCATCTGTTTCTGTTTCTGTTTCAGATCTCCAGCATTTGCAGTTCTTTGTTTTCTTTCAGTGAGGTGAGAAAAACCATTTTCATCCAGCGAGTAGATAGGGTCTGGAATGCAGTGCCTGGAAATGTGGTGGAGGCAGGTTCAATTGAGGCATTCAGGTGGGCATTAGATAATAATTTGGATAGAAATGATGTGTAGGGAAATGGGGACAAGGGGGGAGAATGGCATGAGGTATTAGAACTAGTTCAGACATGATGGGTGGAATGGCCTCTTTCTGTGCTGCAACAATTCTGTGATTTGCTAGGTCTACCCTGTACTTTCTCCAAGGCTCTTCATCTTCCCTAGGAAGTGTTGGTGCATAGTGAGATTAAGACCTATTCATATTCTATTCATATCTCTATTCATATGACTCCATTATTTGGGAAGATAGTAATTGTGGTACAAGTTATTTCTTCACCTACACACCAAATTCCATCACATCAGACCAATCCTTGCCTGCATCTAAAATCTGGATAACATTCAAGCTTGAATTGATAAGTGGTGAGTAACATTTCTGTCACACAGATGCAAGGCAATGACCAGCTTCAAAAAAAGGGAATATTCACACAGCTCCCCTTTACATTCAGTAGCACTAACATTGTTGCATCCTGTACCTGGAATCACTATTGACCAGAACGTGGCCACATACTGCAGCTACAAGAATAAGTCAGAATCTCGGAATCCTGCAGCAAGTAACTCACCCCCTGACTCCCCAAAGCCTGTCCACCATCTACAAGGCAGCAGTCAGGAGTGTGATGGAATACTCCCCACTTGCCTGGATGGGTGCAGCTCCAACTACACTCAAGAAGCTTGACACCATCCAGGACAAAGCAGCCCGCTTGATTGGCACCACATTCGCCGCCTTCAGCATTCATTCATTCACCGCTAATGCACAGTAGTATATACTATATAGAAGATGCACCGCAGTAATTCACAAAAGGTTCCTCTGACAGCAGAATCCAAACCCACAACCTCTACCACCCAAAGGATAGAGACATCAGAAACATGGGAACACCACAACCTGCGAGCTCCCCTCCAAGCCACTCAGAACCCTGACGTGGAAATATATCAATGTTCCTTCACTGTCACTGGGTCAAAATCTGGAACTGCCTCCCTAACAGCGTTGTGGGCCTACCTTCAGCTCATGGAGTGCAGCTGTTTAAGAAGGCACCTCACCACCAACTTTTCAAAGACAACTAGGGATGGCCAATAAATGCTGGTCTTCCCAATAGCTCCGTCTCTCAAAAAACAAATAAAGGGAAACCTTCCCTTTCACTCCCTTTCAGTAGATTTGCAGTAAATGAACCCCTCCTGAGTCATTCTATTCTAACAGCATTCAAAGAGCCAATTGTCTTCCCATATATGTCAACCACAAAGAATCACTAAGCTAAGCTTGTACTGTTACTCAATTATTCAGTGTTTAATGCTTAGCAATCATTTTATTTGAGATGCTCGAAACTGTTTGGCAACATAATTGTTTTCATATTAAAGCACACAGTTTTTTTTCAATGATTAGTTCAGGTTTGGATGGGTATGGATAATTAAGTGGATTTTGGGACAGAGATTTTCACTTGTTCTTTTATCAGTAATTTAAAAACATAAAAATATTAGAAATAAGATTTGAGTAGATATCCAGCCCATTGAGCCCACTCAGCATGAGCATGACTGGACCTAGGCTTCAGCACCGCTTCTCGTTCGTCTCCCTTGATTCCCTAGGGGATTAAATATCTGTCTACCGTGTCCCTAAACATATTCAATAATGGAGCACTAAAAAGCCTCTGGGGCAGAGCGTTCTCAAGCATCTCAACCCATTAAGGGAAGAAATTTCTCCTCATCTTGGTCTGAAATGAATGGCATCGTATCCTGAGACTATGCTCCTGTCCTCTGTTTGTTAACATTATAATCAATCATTACATTTTTTGACAGTTCGGTTTTCTATTTAACAAGATTCAATAGAAAGGGAAAAAAAAATACTAGCAAGCAGTTCCACTTCCTGGTTGATATCCAGATTCTTCCTAACCATTGTAATTGGCCACCGATTGGACATGGATTAAGATACAGTTTTTGCCACATAAGCTCTGGCCTCAACAATGACTCTGCACTCACTCACAAAGAACTGGGGAAGAGCCAGAAGGAAGTGGATTCTGAGAGAATATCAATGTTTTCAAGAGAGGACATTAGTTGTGCGGAGGGGTTGGAGACATGCTGCTGCGTGTGGGGGTAAGATTCAGGAACAATTTGGGAAGGAATGGGTAAAAATGTTCAGATGTCACCACCCATCAATCCCAGCTCCCTATCGTTGCACTGCCTTTAAAGAAACTAAAACAGACCAAATGTTCCTATTTCTCACAGACAGTTGCTTTGACTTTCACATCAATTGTTAATCCTGTTTGTATTTCTGTCTGTGTAGACCTGAGCTGCGTGGATGAGTCTGATGTATTTCACATCAGTGTTTTATTCAGTACAAGTCTCTCTGGATTAGTTACAGACCCAGCACTCACATCAGCTACAGGATACAGCAGACTGAAATGTACTTGACCACGCTGATTCTGAAGCTAGAAGGAGGGTTATTGATGGGAAAAGCATCTGTTTTAAATTCAAGTGCTCATCTCGTAGTTGTGAAAAGTATTCTGTAAGGAATTGGAGGCAGGAAGCCAGACGAAATCCAGCCTGGCATAATGCGAGGTAGAGGTGTGTGATCAAGAATGTCACGTGTTTATCAATGTGATGGTAAAATTCTGTGTGAGAGAGAAACAGTGAGAGTGCAAGACAGGAATGATGGGAGAGGAAGGGCATAGTGCAAAACATTACAGCAGCCTAGGACTGTAGCCTAGTGCGTGGCTCAACATGTAGCAAAGTTGCCATTTAACACAAGCAGTGAGCCAAGCTAACACTTGGCAATAAAGAAGGCCACATGATGTCAAGCTTGGTGCTTACACATGCTGTGCACGCACTGGCTGTTTTCTGAGAGCTGCCTGCATGCTGGATCTATGGATAATGTGCATTAGGAGCATGTTTAAAATGTATTTATATGTTAACCTTGAGTGACTGGATGCCTCTGCAGGAATTCCTGTCAACACTGGTTGGTATTCTGACATAAACCTGAATCTATCGTCCCATACAAGCAGCAAAATCCTATATTTGCATCTGTGCTAGTTATCCAACTCCGTAACGATACCCTTTGACTTATGAAGGAGTGATTTGCATTTATGTGGCACCTTTCACAACTTCAAAATGTCCCAAATCACTTTACAATCAATGAAGCACTATACAGTCACTGTAGTATTTGTTATTCCATAAATAATGTAGGAAGCACTGCAGCCAATTTGTACACTGCAAATTCCAATAAGCAGAATTATGTAACAATTAGATTATCAACTTTTGTGATGTTGATTGACAGCTAAGTATTAGCCAGGACACTGGAGAGAATTCTCCTCTGCTTCTTTGAAATAGAGGCAAGGGATATTTTAGGTGTGTTGTGAGGAAAAATGGGACCTTTGTTTAAAATATCACTCAAAATTGAGTTACTTCTTTGCAGTGCAGTATTTCTGTGCACAGTGTGATCCCACAAACAGCAATGAATTGAAAGATTAAACAGCCGGAAAGCTTGTTCTGTTGGACATAGACAGCTGGCAGTGTCCTAGATTGGTTATTAGTGCTTTATGTAGTCACTCCCATGGTAATCTGCTATTTGATTGAATAAAGTGGGGTATGTGTGTGTAACAACTCAGAGTCCCTCCTCTATCCTTAACTTATTTATATGCCCCAACCCAGGGACATTACAGCAAAATGGCCCATTATGTTCCCTGCTGGGGTTAAACTAAATTCCTACTTTGCATTTATTTATGTAAACTGTGATTATCTTGTTGGCTCACTTAATGCAGAAAGACGATTACACTGCGATATTTGTGTGCTGAACACGTCTCACTCTGCTGCACATTTCATATGAACATCCTGCTTTCTGGTACAGTAATTCCTTGTTTTGACATGTACTTGATCTATATTGTTCGCACAGTGATCAACAGGAGAGAACTGTCATCTAAAGGTATGATGTGTGCAGGTTTCTTACAGAAAGGAGGCAGCAAATGGTGTAATATGCAATGCAGGGGTAGGAAGATAAAAACAAAAGGTTGAACAGTGTAAGGCTGTAGAAATTCACAGTGCTCTGATTGGAGCATGAAAGCTCAATGCTTCTTACGAAAAGTTCTGCCCTTGAGTAGAGGCATCTGCTGACCAAAACTCCACCAATCTCTGTCATCACTACCTGCAACTTTCTGTGTCTTACATTTCACACAGAGTCTCTGAAGAACACACAATACTGTTACCTAATAGAGGGATTCAGGAGAGGAGTTCTCTGATTGACGGACCAGGCATATTATATTGACTGTCAAGGCTCATACTTGAATTATGGGCAGAGGAACTAGATGGGGATTAGTACCTGGGGAATTGAAGAACAGCAAGGAGATGATATACTCCTGTATCTTCAGTCAGATTCCAGCCCACAATGCATTCGTGGGGATCTGTTATTCTATATATAAACCACCCCGAATACCTCAATTAGAGTCCTGTTTGTAACTCATTCCCAGGTATCTATTATGCTATATATAAACCATCCTTACCCCCTCGATTAGATTCCAGTCTGTAACTCACTCCTGATATCTATTGTTCTATATATAAAACCCCCGAGCCCCTTGATTTTATTCCAGTGTGTAACTCACTCCCGGGTATCTATTATTCTGTGCATAAACCACCCCAAACTCCTTCATTAGATTCTAGTTTGTAACTCACTCCCGGGTATCTGTTATTCTATATTTCAATCACCCTGAACCCCTCAATTAGATTTCAGTCTGTAATTCATTCCTGGGTATCTGTAACTTTGTATATAAACCACCCCAAACTCTTCAATTAGAGTCTAGTCTGTAACTCACTCGTGATATCCATTATTCTATATGTAAAACCCCCGAACTCCTCGATTAGATTCAAGTCTGTAACTCACTCCCGGGTATCTGTTATTCTATATATAAACCACCCGAACCCCTCAATCAGATTCCAGTCCGTAATACACTCCAAGTATCTGTTATTCTATATGAAAACCACCCTGAACCCCTCAATTAGATTTCAGTCTGTAACTCATTCCTGGGTATCTGTTATTCTATATACAAACCACTCTGAGCCACGGAATTAGTTTCCAGTCTCTCACTCACTCTTGAATTTCTGTTATTCTGTATTTATAAACCAAAGGAACATTATCTTTCAGTTCCTGGAAGCATATCCTTCTCTTTAATTCAGGTGTCTTTTGCTCTCTGTGTAGAGTTTGATCTCAGGGACAGTTTGTTGAGTTTTGGGATCACTTAATTTCAGTTGCATTTGTCAGTGTGGACGTTGATGACTGGATCCTCCTGTTGATGCAGCGACATATTCAAATTGAAGTGTTAATGATTGTTATCACAAATTAATTAAGGTATAACTTACACCACTTTACAGGATAAACCTGGTGTGTACATTGCATGCGACACTAGAGGCAATGGGTATTTTGTCAATCAGGACAGGTACGTAAACATTAATTAATTCATGTGAAGACTGTTGAGTCAGAGAAACAGCTTGGAATCATTGAGCAGAAATTGCATGTTGGTCGGGGGGTGGTGGGGGCAGCGGGTAGTGGGCTGCAGGGAAAATAGAATGGGGCAGAATCTGTTTGGTGTGTTAGGGATTGCACCTAATATGATACCACTCCATCTAATGACATACCTTTGCCAACTCCAAGCTCACCAGCAGTGAAAGAGCAGGCACTTCTACACATTAGACCCTTTGAAATTGTTGGAACTTTAAAAACACAATGAGGCAATGACTGGGATGTGACTGGCACCTGAATGACAGGACAACCATCCAATTTATATAATAAAGGGCAGATTTCCAGGATGTTGGCCTTTTACCAGTGGCAGGGAACCCCTTACATGTCAGCAGGCTGCCAGCTGGATGGTGGTGCTCCCCTCCGCCAGCCGTTTCCCTTGGGTGGGGCAGTCTCATTTCCAGCAGTGCCCAAGGAAAGGGGGTTCCTGGCATCTATAGTAGCTGCAGCAACCCTGACAGTCCCTTGTCAGAGGGATTTCCATTCGACTGCAAGGGCCTGCCTCCTGGGCCGAGCACAGCCGCAGTTGGAGCCACCCTCTCGTTCTCCTTCAGCAGTGGTCGCAGAGCTTTGGGGTGTCAGTATGGACAGCCAGTCTGCCAAATTATGGCAGTGCTGATCTGCATCCACACAGGCTCAGGACGAGCATCTAGTGCTGACATGGGAACACACACCATCCCAGACAAACATCGGGCCATGGCTTTTTTTTGTATTTAAAAGTTCATAGTGCAGGACGTCAGCACCACCAGTTAACATGAGCAGTCTTAGGGATGCTGGAGATCAGCAGAGGAGGAGAGGGTTGTGTTGATGGTAAATATAAGATGGGAACGGAGTGAGGGATGGGGATGCTCACTGGAAATTGTAAGACTAGAGATTGTTTTTTATGATTCTTTCTTGGGATGTGGTTTCATTGGCTAGGTCAGCATTCATTGTCCATCACCTGATGCTATAGGGAAACTGGTGGTGATCCCAATCTACACTGGGAAGATTCATCCGCAGATTAGGCTCCCACTTTGCCAAACATCTATGTTCTATTGTAAAAATAACCCCAAGCCTCCTATTGCCTGCTGCTTCAACCCACCATCATATTCCCTGGTCAACAACGCTGTCTCAGACTTTCTGCGGTGCTTAAGCAAAGCTCAGCACAAGCTGGAAAAACAGCATCTTATCTTTCACTTGGAGATCCTGCAGCCTTCAGGATTCAATATCTAAGATCAATAATTTTATACTTTAAACACCTTCTCCCATGTCCTTTATCCTACCCCACACTCCAAGCCTTGTCATCACATGGGCTGCTTTTGGCACAGTCAAACTATTTTTGCCTCCTCATTACCCCCATTATCTCATTTCCTTTTCCCTGACTTGCTACCAACCATCACTTTGCCTAACTTTCCTTCCCATTTTCTGGTCTGCCTCCACATATTCACTCATTCCTTTATTCCCCCAGTCCCAGTCTTCAGCATATATACCAGAGATAGTAGGAACTGCCGATGCAGGAGAATCTGAGGCAACAAGGTGCGGAGCTGGATGAACACAGCAGGCCAAGCAGCATCAGAGGAGCAGGAAAGCTGACGTTTTGGGTCTAGACCCTTCTTCAGAAATGGGGAATGGGATTCTGAAATAAATAGGGAGAGAGGAGTGGTGGATAGAAGATGGATAAAGGAGAAGATAGGTGGAGAGGAGACAGACAGGTCAGAGAGGCAGGGGTGGAGCCAGTAAAGGTGACTGTAGGTGGGGAGTTAGGGAGGATGTAGGTCGATCCAGGGAGGACAGACAGGTCAAGGGAGTGGGATGAGGCTAGTAGGTAGGAGATGATGGTGAGGCTTGAGGTGGGAGGAAGGACAGGTTAGGGAGGTGGGGACAAGCTGGGCAGGTTTTGGGATACGGTTGGGGTAGGGGAGATTTTGAAGCTTGTGAAGTCCACATTGATACCATTGGGCTGCAGGGTTCCCAAGCGAAATATGAGATGCTGTTCCAGCAACCTTCAGGTGGCATCTTGTGGCACTGGAGGAGGCCCAGGATGGACATGTCGTCCAAGGAGTCGGGGGGTGGGGGAGTTGAAATGGTTCACGACTGGGAGGCACAGTTGTTTGGTGCAAACCGAGCGTAGGTGTTCCACAAAGCAGTCCCCAAGTCTCCACTTGGTTTCCCCGATGTAGAGGAGGCCACAATGGGAACAGCGGATACAGTATACCACATTAGTTGTGCAGGTGAACATCTGTTTGATGTGGAAGGTCTTCATAGGGCCTGGGATGGGGGTGAGGGAGGTGGTGTGGGGGCAGGTGTAGCACTTTCTGTGGTTGCAGGGAAAAGTGCCGGGTGTGGTGGGGCTGGAGGGGAGTGTGGAGCGGACGAGGGAGTCACGGAGAGAGTGGTCCCTCCAGAGAGCAGATAATGGTGGGGAGGGTAAAATATCTTTGGTAGTGTGGTCGGATTGCAAATGGCAGAAGTGTCGGAGGATGATGTGTTGGATCTGGGGGTTGGTGGGGTGGTACGTGAGGACGAGGGGTCTTCTGTTTTGGTTATTGTTGTGGGGAGGGGGTGTGAGGGATGAGTTGCGGGAAATGTGAGAGACACGGTCGAGGGCATTTTCGACCACTGTGGAGGGGAAGTTGCAGTCCTTGAAAAACGAGGACACGTGGGATATCCAGGAGTGGAATGCCTCATCTGGGGAGCAGATCCGGTGGGGGCAAAGGAATTGGGAATAGGGGATGACCTTTTTGCAGGAAGGTGGGTGAGAGGAGGTGTACTCTAGATAGCTGTGGGAGTCAGCAGGCTTGAAATGGACATTAGTTTCCAGGTGGTTGCCAGAGATGGAAATAGAGAGGTCCAGGAAGAGGAGAGAGGTATCGGAGATGGTCCAGGTGAACTTTTCTCTCCACAGAGTTTCCCCAGCAATTTCATTCATATATTTAGCTTGTAATACACACAAATGTACCACATAGCAGGCCTGTGTAATGATCTTAAGTTGTTTTCTTGTGTATTTTAGCACTGTCTGGATTACTTAATAAATGAAAGAGACAATCTCTTAAAAGAAGGGTAGAGGGCTCTAGTGATGTCTGTACCACGGAGCCAGGAGGCTAAGGTTCAAGTCCCAGTTGCTGCAGAATGTGTAATTACATCTCTGAACAGATTGGTTAGGAACTATCTAAAATCGGAGGCAGTTGGTCATCCTGCCAGAAGGGAAGGAGGAATCGGAAAAAGAAAAGGAAGCAATGACATTGAGTTGGCTTGAGCTGCTTTGAGTGCCACTTTAATGGGCTGGATTTGGATATATTGCCTTTCTGAATTGAAAAGGAGACTGTGGTAACTGCTTTTGCTGCAATGTCGACCTTTCCCTGTTCTATCAGGCTGGTGTGCTGTGAGTGAGGGTACAGTGTGATCTGTGGTGCCACCGTACGGTGGGACTGCGAATCGCAGGACTGTAATCACTCAGAACTCAATACAAAAAAGATGCTTTATGCGTTTTATTTCTCTACAGTTTGGAATACTGTCAAAATAAACTACACTGCAGATTTAAGTGTTGATGCAATATAATCCCACCCAGCAGGGAATCGGAATAAATAGTGATCAAGATCTGTAAGCGCCTGTTGTAGTTACAATCCCAGTCATTTACTGTTCATCTTTTGCGATTTTTTTTCACTAATGTAATTCACTGACCCTCTGGCGGCTGTTGCTAATGAGGTGAGGGAGGGCTGTTGGGGAACACACAGGCTGCCTTTGACAAAAGAGTGAAAAGATTCCAATTGCTTTCCATGAAAGCCAAGGAAAATGCAAATTTACTTTTTAGCTCTAATTAAGGTGTTTGCTGTGAGATTCAAATAACAAAGGTCAAGCCGTGAGAACAGACTGAAGGTGTAAAGTAATGACAGGAGAACAAAGCTAGCAGTGCATAGGACTCACTGGGAACCAATTCAAGTACAAAGCAGAAGGCTGTTACATTTACAGCCCTGGATTATATTCATGATGTCTTTAATCTGGTTTCATCTGTGGCCACTACACTTTTACTCAAAATGCTATTTGAAACCCAGGAACAGCCAATCCTTATAGTCCCTTAATGAACACCAGCCAATGGAAAAGAGCCCTCAATTCTGCATGAGAAGGAGGAAATAAAAGAACAGCCTTGTTCGTTTTCCAAGGGCAGGCTTCTGTCTGAAAGAGAAAGATACCTGATTTAGTTCCGAATGCATTTTCTAGCACTCCCTCCAATTCGGTAAATGTAAGTGTCAGCTCAGCAGATGAGACAGTGACAAGTGTAGTAACAAAGCCTACGATGTTGCCATCATTGCTTTCTCAGGAATAGCTGGTGAAGCATGAGCACATACATGTGGCCAGCTCCGGATGCTATGACAACGTATAAATTGTCAAGTTAACAGGATTTGTGCTCTTTTCAAAGTGAATATTCTACTATGGTGTATGCAAGCTACACCTCAAACATCACGCCGACTCCTCTCATCCACCCACCACTGCCACAACCTACCCCCCACTGTTGTTAAAATGTACCTGTAACACAAAGATAAGTCTGAGGTGGTCAAACAGTCCATACAGATCATGAACATAATTTTTGTATTGATATGGAAGGAGGAAGAAACAGGTAGGTGCAGAATTTCCCGACACCAGCTGGCCTGCCAGCTCACTGCCAATGCTCTGATTCCTGGCCATTTTCCTGGAGCTGTGTTTGGAACAGTTACCTTCCCACAGGCAGCAGGTAAAGCTTGTTAACTCATTTAAGAGGTCAATTAAGACCTGTGATCAAATTCCAACTGGAATTTTTCAGTCAAATAGTGGGGCCACTCTCCCACCTCTAGCATTAAGAACCCAGCAGTTATCTGGAGATAGCTTCTCAGCTGCAGACTGTGGGAGGTGAGCTAATGTCTATTTGTTGTTCATGCGATGCCGATCGATTTCCCTTGGTAAGAAAGGGAGCAGTTTAAACTATAGACTCTCATTGCTGTAGTTCATGGATTGTTGAAGATTCTAAGTTCTCTCTCTCAAGCTAGCTTCTCCTTCCCTGATTTCAATCTAATTCATCCAGATTCCTTTTCTGTTTCTTTCTCGGTCCTCAAATCTCATTGTACATATTATTAGCCTTCAATAGCCCATTGCATCACTGTACCATTGTAATAAACTTGCAAACTACCGCCTCGTGCTTCTTTCTTTGATTCAGACAATATGAGCTCAAATTCCTGCAAGAGTACATTGAAAATATAAATTCAGCTTTTAAAAATCTGGGGTTTGGCCTGAATTAGTGGGAGAGAAAATAATCAGGCTGACAGTCCTCCTTTTAACTCTGTAATATTGATAACGTAACAAACATTAGCCACCTGCTCCCCTTCTATGTTGAATTAGCATGCGGTTACAAATAAACTTACAATCGTCAATACCCTGCTTCTTTCCTTAAATAAAATCAGTATCACTCTCTCAAGTCGTGAAGAAGGGTCACTGGACTTGAAACGTTGACTTTGCTTTCACTCCATAGATGTTGCCAGCCTGCTGAGTTTCTCCAGCAATTTCTGCGTTTATTTCATTCTCACAAGTGTCTGAACGTTCCAGCAGCTGTGCTGTTGGCTCTGGCTTTCTTGTTTTCTTTAGCTGCTACTACCCTGTCACTATGACAACATCTTTCTTCAGAAAATCTAAAAGTCACACCCATGATAAAGATTGTTGCAAAAAAGCGCTCCCCAAAATGGTGGTAACAAGCATGGGGCTGGATGAACACAGCAGGTCAAGCAGCATCATAGGAGCAGGAAAACTTGACGTTTCGGGCCCAAACCCTTCATCAGAAATGGTATTTTCTTACATACTGTGATTGTTTCATGAATAAGCTATTCTATACAAATGGAGAAGACTCTGATTTGATCAGTTACACTTTAATCTCAAGAGCTCTCTGGCATGATTATTTGCAAAAATGTGGGGCATGTTGATAGAATCCCTGCAGTGTGGAAACAGGCCCTTTGGCCCAACAAGTCCACACCAACCCATACCCCTATAACCCACCTAATCTAAACATCCCTCAACACTCTTGGCAATTTAGCATGGCCAATCCACCTAGCCTGCACATCTTTGGACTGTGGGAGGAAACCCACACAGACACAGGGAGAATGTGCAAACTCCACACAGATAGTTGCCTGAGGGTGGAATCAAACCCGGGTCCCTAGCGCTGAGAGGCAGCAATGCTAACCACTGAGCCAACATGCTGCCCTCTAATTCAGATGCAATGGCTCCGAATCTATAAGTATATCTACAGTTCAACATTTTGTAGGGGTGTTTTATTGTGTGGTCTGCAGTATGTGTATTAAAGACATTACGCTGTGTTTGTCAGGTTTTCCATGTCCTGTGAAATGCTGGCAGGCAGCATTTGGCCAATTTCTGAAAGTTGTCAATCACAGATAGTCTTTGTATTTAAATATTTGCTTTTTTAATTTGAATGTGTTCTTGAAGAAGAGCTGGTTAGTTTTTCCAGCAAATTACAGCACAAAAGTCTTTTTGAGCCAGAGAATGCAGGAAGATGTCTGTCTGGCAGTGCACACCACAAAGCAACCTCCTCTCATGAGTTCTGATATAAAATATATGCCCATTTAATCTGCCAGGCTACTAGTTGAAACAACAAGGTTGGGCTGTTCAAAGTTCAGAAGTAAGCTATGATGAGAGAGTTAGATTTCTCAAGGGCTGTGTCAGTATCTTGAATGGTCTTTCACATCCTTGATATTGCCAATGTTCTTAATGTGTGGGTGGATAATGTGTGGGTGGATAATTTGCAGATTGGTGCTGCATTCACAGAGATTCATGCATCAATAATGTCAATTAAAGAAAATGGCCTCTTTAAAATGACCTTTAAACTTTAGAAGATCTTGAGATTTATTCAGTTGTTATTTATAATATGATAGTGTTCTGTGGAAGCTGTTGATAAATTATAATAATTGGGTGGGTTCTCCTTCACAAGATGATTATAACTAAAACTCGCAGAAGCTAAATTTACCATGTGTGCATCTGTGTGACCCACTTAACTGTGCAAACCACAGTGTGAGTGTGCAATCAAACAGTTTTTACTCTGTGTGAGAATGTAGTTTCTGTGCTGAAAATGAATTTCCGGAACAGAGCTCTGAGTTTCTGATCACTGAGCCAAGAGGAGAAGGTAACATTGACTTAAATTGGCGAAGTGGGACATGCCTGTGGTTTTAAATGATGAATAGAGAGGAGTTTTGGGTAATAGATATGATTGTGTCTTGTCTAAGTTATCAGACCAATAATGTACAAATCTGGACTCATAATTCAAACAATGTGGGCTCAAATTCCAGTCAAGGTAAATCGAGAATTTAAGGTCAGATTTTAGAAATCTGGAAACACAATAAAAATAACCATCAGATTGTAGTTAAAAAACCCAACTGGGAGATAATCTCTGCATTCCATAGGCCTGGGCCTCTCTCTGACTCCAATCTTGTACCTATATGTTAAAATTAGGGGAGGCAATGGCCTCGTGATATCATCGCTGGACTGTTAATCCAGAGACCCAGGGAATGTTCTGGGGAACCGGGTTCAATTCCCGCCAAGGCAGATGGTGGAATTTGAATTCAATAAATATCTGGAATTAAGAATCTAACGATGGCTGTGAATCCATTACCGATTGTCGGGGAAAAACCTATCTGGTTCACTAATGTCCTTTAGGGAACTAAACTGCTGTCCTTACTCCAGACCTGCAACAGTGTGATTCTCTAAACTGTCCTCTGAGCAATTACAGATGGGCGATAAATGCTGGCCTAGCCAGCAACGCCCTCATCCTGAGAACGAACCAAGAAAAAATAAATTGTCCTTTGCAGAGGGATAATAAGTGACTCAATTCAGTGAGACAACGAAAAGATTGTGGTCTTGCCAGTGGTGGCCCCAGAACCTTAAAAATCCTCAGAATGAATTGTAAAGCGTAGTAATAAGGTGCAGAAACCACAAGCTGCACCCAGTGAACCCTTCACTCTTGGACATTGCCATCAATCAGGAGTTACCAAATGCAACAGGAACTGATTCATATAAACACACAAACATAGAAGATAGGAGCAGGAGTGGGAATAGACTGTTCAAATCTCGAACCTGCTCCACCATTGAATATGATCATGGCTGATCCTCAAGCTCAAATACTCTAATCCCACCCTCTCTCCATTACCCTCAAGAGCTATATTTCTGGTTACCGCATTATAGGAAGGATGTGGAAGCATTGGAAAGGGTGCAGAGGAGATTTACCAGGATGTTGCCTGGAATGGAGGGGAGGTCTTATGAGGAAAGGCTGAGGGGCTTGAGGCTGTTTTCATTAGAGAGAAGAAGGTTAAGAGGTGACTTAATAGAGACATACAAGATGATCAGAGGATTAGATAGGGTGGACAGTGAGAGCCTTTTTCCTCGGATGGTGACGGCTAGCATGAGGGGACATAGCTTTAAATTGAGGGGTGATAAGATATAGGACAGATGTCAGAGGTAGATTCTTTACTCAGAGAGTGGTAAGGGCATGGAATGCCTTGCCTGCAGCAGTTGTAGACTCGCCAACTTTAAGGGCATTTAAATGGTTGTTGGATAAACTTATGGATGATAAGGGAATAATGTGGGTTAGATGGGCTTCAGATTGGTTTCACAGTTCGGTGCAACATTGAGGGCCGAAGGGCCTGTACTGTGCTGTTATGTTCTATGTTCTTGAAACCACATAATGTTTTGGTCTCAACCACTTTCTAAGGTATTGAGTTCCACAGGCTCACAGTCTCTGTGTGAAGAAATTTCACCTCATCTCAGTCCTATAAAGTTTTCCCTCATCCTTAAACTATGAACCCTGGTTCTGAACATCCCCACCTTCCTGCATCAAACCTGCCCAGTCGTGTTAGAATTTTATAGATTTATATGAGAACCCCTCTCATTCTACTAAACTCAATGAGTAATTGGATTAATTTATAATGAGCACAAAATAGGACATAGATAACAAGGTGTGGAGCTGGATGAACACAGCAGGCCAAGCAGCATCATAGGAGCAGGAAAGCTTGAAGTTTCGGGCCTAGACCCTTCATCAGAAATGGGGGAGGGGAAGGGGGTTCTGAAATAAATAGGGAGAGAGGGGGAGGTGGAGAGCTCCCCTGAGGTTTGTCCGCCTACCCCTCTCTCCTTATTTATTTCAGAACCCCCTTCCCCTCCCCATTTCTGATGAAGGGACTAGGCCCAAAACATCAAGCTTTCCTGCTCCTCTGATGCTGCTTGGCCTGCTGTGTTCATCCAGCTCCACACCTTGTTATCTCGGATTCTCCAGCATCTGCAGTTCCTATTATCTCTGATACAAAATAGGACATGTTGGGTTGGACGTAAGAACAATGTTGGATTTGGTGTGCAGGGACTGATTGGATTTTGCTCCTGGGTTATTGTCTTGCTTGTGAGTTTTCTTGTTAATCCTTGCCCCAGGGTTGGTGCTGCACAGCACAAAATTGGTTATAAATGGCTTGCACATTTAAGCTGACATTTTACATTCTTACCTGAATGGGGTTACTATTTGGCACAATGGGTCGTGCTCTTATTTCTGAGTCCGTAGGTTGTGCGTTTGAGTCTGCCTCCGGAGCCTTGAGTACAAAATCCCCCAGGCTGATACTCACTACACACTACTGAGAGAATGCAGCGCTGCCAGAGCTGACTCCATCTGCCCTCCTCAGGAGAACAAAGCCAAGCAGAGAAGTCCTTCCTGGTAGTGGGACAATATTTGTCGCTCATCCAATGTTGCACAAATGTTAACTCATTGCTGTTTTTGAGACCTTGCTGTGATTGTTAAGGATGCCACAGAAATGCAAGTCCCTTCATCCTATACATCACTTGGACAATATGGTGTTCACTAGGGACATAAATTCAACACTCTGTTCCTGCCTTGCATCCATTAACCGGGAGCAGCAATGACCAATTTGATAGACCAGGCTGCCTGAGAAAGTTACAGCTTCATCTCAGGACAGACATGTGGCCCCTGTGCCATTACGTATTGGATTTTTAAATTGCATTGAAACCATGTAGTCAGAGCTTGCAGTACACTAGCTCCAACCAAGTGTCTCTGAGTAATCAGCTTTCCAATCAGTCCTCCTTAGCTGGTCTATTATAGACCACTCAATAACAGGTTCTGAAAATTGATGAAATGCGGAGTCATAAAGGGCAGGAACTCCTGAAGGCTTCACAGAATCACTGTGGGCAGTTGTTGCAGCTGGTCACTTTTCCCCAAGCTCCCCTCACAGGCTCCCTCCTGCCTGTAACTGTTTAGGCCCCAAAGCTCCAGTTTTCTGGCTGCAGGTCTGCCTGAATGGTGTGCGGTGAAGTCAATGCTGAGCGTGTACACTGGAGTGGTTAATTCACTGTCCTGGAATCTCAGTGACTCAACAAAAAAATACATTAAAATTCCAGGGAATGTCTCCACTTACTCAGGATTAAAGAAAGTACTGTGTTTTTGCTTTGTTTCATTTTGAAAACTTCTGTCGTAAAATTTGGAGATGGGATACAGGCACTGTCGTGGGCGATACGTCTTGGAGGCGTGTGATGAAACCTCCAGGAATAGATTCAAACAGAGTTGACAACCTGAGTGTTTGGAACATGCAATGTACAGAAAACTGCCCATTTGGTTGCTGACGATTTCTGTCAGTGACTGGCCTCGATGCCTATGGATTGACAGCCCTGAATTTGCACTCTGTGCATGGTCTCCCCCAATACTGATTTGTGAAGTGAGCAGATTATGAATGGCATTCAATCAAGTGTTCTTTCAGGGCCACCATCACCATGGGGCAAAAATAAAAATGTCTCCATCTATAGAACTGCAAATAAAAAGAAGCCTTTGAAATCTCAGTTTCAGTGTCCTTAACGTCTTAAGCTCATTGTGTTATATTGGATTTGATCTGATTCTGCCTCCACTGTGTTCCGCTCTACACACAGAACTGCTCGACTGCCTTATAAAATATTCAGGGGCTGTCAGAATATATTTTGTTTAGCTGACAGAATATGTCACTCTGTTAGCAAGATGGTGATAGGCTTCCCTGCAATTGAGGACAGCCTGATTTCTGCTGTCACTCTGTAATCTGGTGTTTGTGACTGCACGTGAGGAAGAACTCCGTCCTATCTATAGCCTGAATTGAAATGCTGTAACATTTGGATTTTTCTTGTTTTGCTAACTTCCAATACTACCTCCTGTTCACTGGATCTTCTGTGAAGCTGCAGCTGTTTTATTTTCCCCAGTGTACAATTCTACACATGCCAATGGCTTCACCATGCAACAGCCTCCTGCTCACATTGAATATCTCAGCTAAGACATTATGTTGGCCTACAAAGACATAGCAACCAATTCATTTTTGACCCAACCTTCATCCAATGTCCGAACATCCTAGGTTTTCCAGGAAAGCTCACTCTCTCCCTCTTTCTCCAAGCACCCCCACTCCACCGCCAGCCCCCCACCCCGTCGCTCTCTCTCTCTCTCTCCCCCCCCCCCCCATGTCTGTCTCTCCTTTTCCACACGTATTCTATGTCTGCCTGTTTTTCTGTCTCTCTCTCTTTCCCTGTCACTCTCTAGTTGTCTGTCTGCCCATCTGTTTCTCTTTTCTCTCCATCCCCCTAAATCTCTCTTTCTCTCTCGATCTCACTGTCTGGTGGTATGTCTGCTTCCCACGCACTCTCTCTCTCTCTCTCTCTCTCTCTGGTGCTGAGGCCATCCAAAGCCTTCACTAATGAGGAATTCATTCAGGGATTGAACTTGAGATCAGTCTGGTTTACCTGGATCTGGCAGTAAACTGAATCACAAAACCATGCTGAATTATCTCTCAAACCCCTTTGGTCGCATTGCTGTAAGGGAATAGCTCTCTGCATCCCTCTGTCCCCTTCTAAACCCAAGTGCACTTTTCCCATTCCCCCACAGACTCCCTGGCTCCATTCTCCCTCTCGGCACACCCCTCCCATGGATATCCGAGACCCACCAGTCAGTCCTAGCAAGCTGCAACCCTCCACTCTTCCATTCTGCTCCTTCTGCACCCTGGAGGCCACACTGCCACATCCCCAGCCCTGGCACCCAGCCTGAGACCAGAAGCTGAGGGAAGGTAGACATGACACAAGATGATGTTTTGTGCAGGGTGACAGGGAGTCTATGGCTCAGTCAGTACCATGTAACAAACATCTTGAGGAAATAAGGAGTTCCTGATAAATTACTAGTGACAGCAACGTGTGGGTTCTGATTAGTTACAGCAGTAAAAGTTGTTCATTAAGTCATGTTGTTTTTAACAACCTATTGGTAACCCTTTAGAGCTTTTCAGTTGGGGGGAGGGGGACCTACTTGCACATTCATTTTATTTTTTAGCATGAAGCTAATTGCTCTTCCACTTTACCAGTTGCTGCATTTAACACATGTCCCAGCTCATCCCATCTCTCCCAAGTGAAGTCGGATATCACACTGGTTGATGACCTCTAATCAATGTTTGACTGTGAGCAGTCTGAGGATCAGGGTCTGACTGGGATGTGCTACAGAAGAAGAATGGGAACCTTGTCTACTCCCCAGAAAGGAAAAAAGTCAAAGTTGATTGCAGCTTTTTACTTTATTAACACACACTTTGAGGATGTGGGCTTCACTGGATGGGTCACTGTTTATTGCCCATCCCTCATTACTCCTGAGAAGGTGGTGGTAAACCGTCTGCTCACACTGCTACACTCCATATTGCAGGGCCACCATTTTCCCCTTAGCTGCCATGTCTTGGGCAAATCTCAGGAACCGTGCAGGGTATTACCAGACTGGCAGAGCTTGTCTGGGTCCACAGTGATGTTTTTTTAAAAAGAGTGGTGGTGTCAGGGAAATCCCAACAGTTGTGAAAATGTCTGGCTCCAGCAAGTGGGAGAATCAGGCGAGTATCAGATGGGAGGGGCACCATATGGGCATGGTGAGGAGTTAATGAGGGGAGTTTGGAACCATTGAGTGAGAAAACCCATTAGGTCACATGGAGAGGAAGCCTTTGTAAAACTCAACAAAAATGACCCTTTGTCAAAATATGAAAGGTTTGAGCTCTTTAATTCCAAAACCAAAGGCCAGTCTTGTTCTCTGTTTGTGAGCGCCTCTGAGCCAATGCTTCCACATCAATTCTCTGGAACATAAAACAGCACAGGAAAAGCCCTTCAGCCCACCATGACTGTACCAACCATGATGCCTTTCTAAACTAACGCCATCTGCCTCCAAGTGGTCCGTATCTGCCTATTCCCTGTCAGTTCATGTGTCTGCCTAAACCCCTCTTAAACAGGGCTATCGTTTCTACAACTACTGCCTCCCCTGGCAGCATATTCTGGGCACCTACCACTCTGTGTAAACTCGCTTTGCACACTCCTTTAAATTTTTCCCCTCACCTTAAACCTATGACCCCTAGTTTTTGGCACTTCAACCCTGGGGAAAAAGATTCCGAGTATCCATTCTATTCATGCCTCACATAATTTTATCTTCTGTCAGGTCACCCCTCAGCCTCTGACGCTCTAGTGAAGACAATCTGAGTTTGTCCAACTTCTGCTTTATAGCCAATACACTCCAATCCAGACAACATCCTGGTAAATCTCTACAGCACCTTCTCCAAAGCCTCCACATCCATCCTATGGTGTGGCAACCAGAACTGCACACAATACTCTCGATGTGGCCTAACTTTAAAAGTTTTATGTAGTTGCAATGTGTCTTGCCAAATTTTATACTCGATGCCCTAGCTGATGAAGGCAAGCATACCATACGTCTTCTTCACCCCTTATCCACATGTGTTGCCACTTTCAGGGAGCTATGGGCTTATACCCAAAGATCCCTCTATAAGTCAATACTCCTAAAAGGTCCTACTATTCACTGTATACTTTCCTCTTGCATTTGATATATATTACAAACAACAGAGGTCCCAGCAATGACCTTTGCAGATCACCACTGGTCACAGAGCTCCAGGCAGAAAAACACATTTCCACAACTACCCTCTATCTTCTATGACTGAGCCAATTTTGTATCCAACTTAACAACTCACCATGAATTCCATTTAACTTAATCTTCTGGACCAGCCTACCATGAGAGACCTATTTCTGACTTAATGTTCTTCAAGACACCCAGCACCACCTCCTTCTTAATATTAACATGCCCTAGTGTATCAACACGTCCCTCCTGAATCTTACCATATCCATGCCCTTTTCCTCGGTGAATACTGATGCAAATACTCATTAAGGACCTTATCCACTTTCTGTAGGTCAATGCATAGATTCCCTCCTTTGTCCTTGAGTGGATGTACCCTTTCCTTAGCTACTCTGTTTCTCCTGATATACCTACAAAATGCCTTGGAATTCTCCTTGATTCTAGTTGCCAAGGACATTTCATGGTCCCTTTTTAGCCTTCCTAATACCTTAAGTTTTTTTTTTCTGCTTCTTTTATATTCCTCAAGAGCCTTGTCTGATTTCAGTTTTCTAAACCTTACATATGCCTCCTTTTGTTTTTTGACTAACTTTTCAATATCTCTTGTTGGCTTGGGTTCCCAAATCTTACCATCCTTATCTTTCATCCTCTTGTGATCATGCTGGCCCTGAACTCTGATCAACTGACCTTGAAAACGCTCCCATATGTCAGATGTAGATTTACCCTCAAACAGCCATCTCCTGAATTGAATATCTCCAGTTCCTGCCTAATAATGTAATAATTAGCCTTCCCCCAATTTAACACTGACACCCAAGGACCAGTCTTATCCTTATCCGTAGCAATCATAAAGCATACAGAATTATGATCACTATTCCCAAAATGATCCCCCACAGAAACTTCAATCACCTCTCTCAGCTACAAGGTCTAGTATGGCCATTCCCAGTTGGATTGTGTACAAACTGTTTCAAGAAACCCTCCTGGATGCATCTGACAAATTCTGCCCAATCAGACAGTAATGGAGTCCCAGTCAATGTTGGGGAAGTCAAAATCATCCACTACGACAACCGGATAGAGGCTACAGCATAACCCATCATATTGATTACACCTCTCTTATTCCTGAATTCTACCTGTAAGGCCTAGCTTGATGAGATCTCCAAGGTATCCACTCTTTGTGCAGCTGTGACACTCTCCTTAATCAATAATGCAACTTCCGCACCTCTTTTACATCCCTCTCTTTTAGACATAAAACATCTAAACCCTGGAACAGTGAGCTGGTATCTCCACGCGCACACTTATTAGTTTCACCAGTGATCAGTGGTTTAACACATGACTTCCCAAGTACTAATTGATGTCCTACTCAGACTGTAGTCAGGGCATAACTGTACATTTGCTCATTATTCAGTACTTACAGATTTATAATGCTCCATTACCTCCACACTAATGCTTTAGATCCTTTTTGGTGCAGCTGTGTAGTAATGATAACATGAATTTCCAAAAGGGTATGTTCTGTGAGATTTACAAGACCTTTAACACTCTCTCTGATCTTGTCTAAGCCACCAATCCAAATGTTTCCAACTCTGTGTTCTGTTCTGAAATTTCACTGGGCTCTGTCACTACATGGAGCAATAATGGAGGGAATCAGCCACTAGACTAACTGTACGGAGCAAAGCTTCAGACATTTAGGTGATCTACAGACCTGCAGGACGTATACACTTAATGGTAGGGTCCTGGGGAGTGTTACCGAACAAAGAGATGTTGAGGTGCGGGTTCATTGTTGCTTAAAGATGGAACCAAAGGTAGTGAAGAAAGCATTTGGTACACTTTCCTTTATTCAGTGCATTGAGTATAGAGGTTGGGAGGTCATGTTGTGGCTGTACAGGACATTGGTTAGGCCACTTTTGGAGTATTGCATTAAATTCTGGTCACCCTGAAGGATGTTGTGAAATTTGAAAGGGTTCAGAAAAGATTTACAAAGATGTTGCCAGGATTGGAGGGTTTGAGCTACAGGGAGAGGCTGAATAGGCTGGTGCTATTTTCTCTGGAGCGTTGGAGGCTGAGGGGTGACCTTATAGAGGTTTATAAAATCGATCAGCATGTATAGGGTCTATAGCCAAGGTCTTTTCCCCGGGATAGGGGAGTCCAAAACTAGAGGGCATAAGTTTAAGGTGAAAGGGGAAAGATTTAAAAAGGACCAAAGGGGCAATCTTTTCATGCAGAGGGTGGTGTGTGTATGGAATGAACTGCCAGAGGAAGTGGTGGAGGCTGGTACAATTGCAACATTTAAAAGGCATCTGAGTGGGTATATGAATAGGAACAGTTTAGAAGGATGTGGGGCAAATACTGGCAAATGAGACTAGATTAATTTAAGATATCTGATCAGCATGGACAGGTTGTACCAAAGAGTCTTTTTCCTTGCTGTACAGCTCTATGATTCTATGACTCCATTTGAACAGCTCTGTGCACTGATTGGTTCTGTGAGCACTGTATTTTATACCAAGATGTTCAGCTAGTAGACTAAGATTTTGACACTAGTCAATGGATCTCTCCGTCAATTCAAACACACCTCTGCTGGGTTAATTTACCTCAGCACAGAAAGCACTTATTAAAAATTCAATTGCACTTTACAACCATGCTCACATTTTCAGAGATAATTACATAGAAATTATTTTAATTGAAGTTTGTGGATTGGAGCAGCTGGATCTTGTGTGTTGAGACAGTCACAAGCCTAAACACCATGATGCATTAGCATCTCTGAGATGAGTGGTCAGGAGAAAGCTCTGGTGTGTCTGGAGGGCTCCAGGTCACTGTGCTTTGAATTTGCCTCTCGATTTAAATCTGTGAATAATTTGTGTTCAGACTGTTGGAGGAAGCTCTGAGTGCATCTGAAGAGGGACAGATGGTCACGGGTAAAGTGAGATTGCCAAAGGAGAACTGAAGTCATTTTCAGGAGAGTTCCTCCAACAGCAGTTTGGAAGGTAAACATGCAGAGGACTTTGGGAGAGAGCTCCTGAGAACAGGAGTGCAGAAACATAGATGTTCTGCTGCAGTGAGAAATCAGCAATGTTCTTGGGGATGACAGTTTTCGATGTCATATATTGTCCTGTTAAGACACCTCACAGAAGCTCTACTGGACAAAACCTGACAACAAACCTCAAACAGGTCCTAGGATAGGATACAGCTCATTCAGAGAGGGAGCCTTAAAAGAACATCTTACAAGAGGAAAGAGAGGCAGACAGACTTTCAGAGCTTGGGGATCAGGCAGCTAAAAGTGCAGGCCCCAGTGTTTGAATAGTTAACATAGGGGTTATTTAAAAGGATGGAACTAGAGGAGCACAGCAGTCCCAGAGGGCTGTAGGACAAATATTCTTATATTAACCCATTAAGCATTCATTTTGTTTCTTTGACACAGAGACATAGAAGCATAGAAAAAAGGAGCAGCAGTTGGAACCTGCTCTGCCATTCAACATGATCATGGCTACTATCCTGTTCTTGCTTTCCTCCCATACACTTTGATTGCTTTAGCTCTAAGAACTTTATCTCCTTCTTGAAAACATTCAACGTTTTGGCTTCAGCCAGTTTCTGCGGCAGAGAATTCTACGGGCTCACCACTCTCTGGGTTAAGACATTTCCCCATCTTAGTCCTAAATGGCCTACCCCATATCATCAAACAACTACCCTGGTTTTTGGACTCCGTGCTCATCTGGAACATCCTTCCTGTATTTACCTGTCCAGTCCTGTTAGAAATTTATTGATTTCTATGAGATGTTGTTGATATGTTTTACATGTTAAACACAGGCAGACATTAATCTTAACCGTCTAACTTAAAGCTCCAACTCTCCCTTCCCTTTCATAATGGTGTTCCTTGTAACAATTCAGATAGCTCTGGAACACCAGCTCCTGCATAGGTCTTAGATACAGTGGCATCTCCACAAATTTGTGACAAATCCAGCTACTTGAGCTTAGCACACTTTATTCATCCCAAAGCTTCTAAAATGAACTACAATAAACATGGTTGCAATCACTCAAACAGCTGGCCGGCTTCAAAAAGTTGTAAAAATATCCCACTCGTGCTTCAGTTGTACATCATTAAGCATTTTCCTTCTTCCCTTTTTTTCTTTTGCAGATTTTAGCCAAAGCTTTAAAAGAATGTCATAAGGAGTCAAGTGCCAGGGGACAGCCGTTAGCTCTGAAAGTTTTTGTGGCAGGCAGAAATCGTCTGGAGAATGATGGCGCAGCTCTGTTGTCAGAGGCCTTCGGGGCATGTGAGCTTTCAAGTCCCATATGAGGCAGCAGGTGAAAGATTATTCAGAATGAAATAATCTGTCCCTGACATTTTCTGATTTGTTATACATCTACACATATTGTATATTAATGAGGTGCTGTTGAATGTAATTCTCTAGATTGTGGTGTAACATCTGGCCTATATTTATTTATGGGTTCCTATCATTGAGAACTTTTTCTATGCTTTGTTTCCCCTTTTCCCAGGCTCTGTGCGACATAATGGGCCAAGGAGCCTGTTTTCAGGCTTCTGCTCAGAGAGATCAGTCAGAGCAGAGCTGGGTATTGTCCTTCCCATTCACCTCCCCTCTCACAAAGCTATCCTCTAGTGCATGATTGAGCCCAACGAGTCCCCGCATGTTCAATGGTTTCAAAATTCATTTGCAAATGTGAGCATTCCTTGCTGAGCCAGCATTTATTGCCCATCCCTAACTGCCCCTGAGAAGGTGGTGGTGAACCACCTCCTTGAATACCCAGGCATCTTGCCTGGCTAACAAAAAGGACACTTAAATTTCATTCACATTACTGAAGTCAAAAATACAGCAACTGGGAAAGAATGGCAGATTTTCTTACCTAAATAATATCGGTGAATTGCTTGTGTTTTTCTTTTAACAATTCGTAGTCATAATTACTGACCTGCGTTGTTTTTTTATTCCATTTGTTTATTTTGTTCAAGTGCATATTATGAGTCAGGGCCTTTGATTTCCCAGTCCAGTGGAACACCCATGAAGCTCCCATAGCCATTTGTATTGAGAGTATCTGAAACAAACAATAGTGGACCCAGAACAGATCCCTGTGGAACAGCATTGGTCACAGGCCTCCAGTCTAAAAAACAACCCCCTGTCTCCTACCTTCGAGCCAATTTTGTATCCAGTTGGCAAGTTCTCCCTGATTCCCATGCAACCGAACTTTACTAATCAGTCTACCATGTGGAACCTTGTCAAAGGCTTCACTAAAGCCCAAATAAACAACTTCTACCACACAGCCCTCATCATTTGAGGCATTCAAGCCTGCTCCATTATTCAATAAGATGATGGCTGAACTGACTTGATTAGTAAAGGTGTAGAGGACTGTGTGCCAAAGAATTTAATCCAGGTGTTCCCCAACCAGAAACCATGGATGAACCGGAAGATCCACTGCCTACTGAAGTCTGGGTCTGAGGCATTCAAGTTGGGTACCCTGACCTGTACAGAAAGTTTAGGTACAATCTTCGCAAAACCATCAGGGATACCAATAGACAATACCAGACTAGAGTCCCAGAATAACCACACAAACACACACCGACTGTGGCGAGACTTTCATGATATGAGGGGCTACAAAGCCAAGTCAAGTAGAATCTCTGACAACAATATATCCTTCCCCAGTGAGCTCAATGCATTCTATGCTTATTTTGACCAGAAGGTCAGAGTAATGATGTCACCTGCCCCAGCAGCTTGGGTGCACCTGTACCCACAGTCACCACTGCAGACTTCAGATTTGCCCTCTAGAGAGGAAACCCAATGGATGGAGGGCCCAGCCATGTGCTCAGATCTTGTGTGGGCCAGGTATGGAAGTATGTGCAGACATCTTTAACCCCTCCTTAGTACGATGTGAGATTCCCACCTGCTTCAAGAAGACCACTACCATCCTGGTACCAAAGGAAAATCAGGCAGCAAGCCTTAATGACTGCCACCCAGTGGCTCTGACATCCATCATTATGAAAAACTTCGAGAGTTTAGTAATGGCACACATCAACTCCAGCAACCCAGATTGTCTTGATCCACTACAATTCACCTACCGTCACAATAGGTCCACAGCAGATGCCGTCTCCCAGGCCCTACATTCATACTTGGAACATCTGGATAACAATGACACTTACATTAGGCTCCTATTTATTGACTTCAGTTCCACCTTCAACACCATAAATTCCAACAAAATTCATCTCCAAATTCCAAGAACTATGACTCTACTCCCCCTCTGCAATTGGATCCTCAACTTCCTGACTCAGGCCACAATCAGAAGGATAGGCAACAACACTTCCTCCCAGATGATTCTCAACACCAGTGCCCCGCAAGGCTGCATACTGAACCCTTACTATACTCCTTATACACTCTCAGCTGTGTGAGAAAATTCAGCTCCAACTCCATTTACAAATTTGCTGATGACACCACTTTAGTGGTTCAAATCTCAAACAACTTTGAAACGGAGCACAGGAAAGAGAGAGCGTGTTTACTGGCATGGTGTAAGATAACAATCTCTCCCACAACGTCAGCAAAATGAAGAAGCTGGTCAGAAGGCAGAGTGGAGGGCACACCTCTGTCTGTATCCGTGGTGCTGAGGTAGAGGCGGTCAAGAGCTTCAAGTTCATAGGAGTAAATATCACCAACGATCTGTCCTGGTCCATCAATGTTGACGCTACAGTCAAGAAAACACACCAAAACCCAGGAAGCTAAGGAAATTCAGCACGTCCACAACTTTTATAGTTGCACCATAGAAAGCATCCTATCCAGATGCATCAGAGCCCGGTATGGCAACTGCTCTTCCCGAGACCACACAAAATTATACAGAGTTGTGAACACAGCCCAGTCCACCAAGCAAACCAGCCTTCCATCTATTGACTCTGTCTATACTTCCCACTGCCTTGGGAAAGCTGCCAAAGTAATCAAGGACCCCTCCCACCCCGGTTATTCTCTTTTCCACCCTCTTCCGTTGGACAGAATGTACAAAAGTTTGAAAACATGTACTAACAGACTGAAGAAATGCTTCTTCCCTGCTCTATCACACTTATGAATGGACTTATGTCTATATTAGAGTTGATCTTCCTCTGCACCTTCTCTGTAGCTGTAACACTATATTCTGCATTCTGTTCTGTTATCTTGACGTAATGGAAGGTATGATTTGTCTGATTAGCACACAAAACAGTACTTTTCACTCAGTATCTCAGTACACGAGAAAATAATAAATCAAATCAAATTGGGTGCCAACCCTCCATAAAGAGAAAATGGGCTCGCCATAACCCTTCACGCCCTGGTCAATAAAAATTCTATCCAACTCAGCTTTGATGACCCAGCCTTCACTCATTTCTGGAGAAAACCATTCTACGTGTAATAGCTCTCTGAATGAAATCACTTCTCCTTGCTTCTGCTTTACAGGGAGTCCTCTTATTCCTGAACGGTGTTCCTTCGCTCCAGACTCTGCCACAAGAAGAAACATTCTCCCAGTATCCGACCTATCAAGTCCCCTCAGGATCTTAATATATTTTAATTGCTCATGGGACACAGGTGTTGCTACCTGGCCCAGCATTTATTGCCTGCCCCTAGTTGACCTTAAAACGGTGGAGGTGAGCCACCTTCTTGAACCGCTGCAGCCCACATGCTGTAGATTATTCCACATTGCTGTTAGGGAGGGAATTCCAGGATTTTGACCCAGAACCAGTGAAGGAATATTTCCAAGTCAGGATGGAGGGGAACTTTCAGGGGGTGGTGTTCGCATCTATCTGGTCCCTTATCCATTCAGATGGTACTGGTTGCGAGTTTGAAAGGTAATGTCTGAGGATTCTTGGTGAATTTCTGCAGTGCATCTTGTAACTGGTACACACTGCTGCATTAGTGGTGGGAGCGGATGCCTGTGGTTGTGGTGCTAATCAAGCGGACTGCTTTGTCCTAGATGGTGTCAAGCTGCTTGAGTGTTTTTGGGGCTGCCCCCATCCAGGCAAGTGGGGAGTATTCCATCACACTCCTGACTTGTGCCTTGTGGGTGGTGGGACAGGCTTTGGGGAGTCAGGAGGTGAGTTATGTTATTATAGAGTCATGTGTTTTAATAAGATCTCTGTTTTGTTGTGCATTCTAGGTTTAGAACTGTTCAGTTCCCCAGCTATGCTATGTGACTTCTTGCTTTATATGGTGTTTATTCACAGCCAGAACTTTACAAACGTTCTCCCTTCCAGATCTTTCTACATACTCATGTGATCTGACATCCTTGTTATATCATCATTATGTACGCTTCTTATGTTAACACTATTATTCTACATCTTCCCCAGGTCTTTGTTATCACGTTTACGTTCTATACATTTGCCCTCACAGCCTCAGACTTTGCAGGGTTACTCTCTAGTGCTTTGTCCAGTCTCCTTGATCTGCTTCTTACCTCGTCCTGGGATGCGTTTTCTTTCAGTTGGTGAGTGCTTTCCTCCAGGGTGATTGTACTGCTTTAGAGATAGTAGGAACTGCAGAAGGGTCTAGGCCTGAAACGTCAGCCTTCCTGCTCCTCTGACGCTGCTTGGCCTGCTGTGTTCATCCAGCTCTACACCCTGTTATCTCTGATTGTACTGCTTTCTTCTTTTTCTGAGTAGCAAGTACAAGTTTCTGTTTGTTTCATGTTTATCGGTATTAATGCATTTGGTTCCTCTTTTTGATGCCACGGTCTCTGTCAACATATATGACCTTGCATGTGGTGTGATTTTCATTAATAATAACTTCTGTTGGTCTCTTACCCATACTCTCTCTCAGTTGTCAGCTCTTGTTATTCTCATGTTCACTTTCTGTTGTTAAAATTTTGTACTAGGTTGCCCCTTTGCTTTTTTTCTTGCACTTTTACTTTCTTATGGTCTTTCTCTGTAATATTAGATTTTAATGTGTATGACAGATCACAGGCAGAAGCTGTGTTCTCAGTCTCCCACCCATCAGTGACTCTGGCGGTGGTAACCCATTCTGCGGTAGTAAGGGATAATAACTTAATAAAGCAAAATAGAGCTTTTCATTTCTCTTCAATCAGCTGTCATTGTTCAGATCTCTTTGTCAGCTTCTCCAATCGTTTGAGGATACCAAAGCGAGATGGTAACATGAATTAAATCATATTCATGTGTGCAATTTTGAAAATGCTCATCTGCAAACGTGGTCCATCGCCTGACACTGCATTGTCCAGGATCCTGTGTGGGGAACAAATTCTGAATAACAATGCAGCATTCAGGCTCCTGAGCACAGGAGCTCATCTGCTCCTTCTGCTTTTCCTTTTATTTTCTTCTTTCTCTGCTTTTTTTAAAAATTTACCCTAACTTACCCCCTTGAGGAGAGCTCAGACGGCATTGAGGTGTCCAGCATGTTGGAGGCAAGATTTGTTTGCAATGGTGGCAGAGGGAGTCAAGTTATGTTCCTATTGGCGGTGGAAGGAGGCAAGTTTGGGTCTGTTGCAGGACCTGGCAGCTTCAGCGACCAGTGCATTGCTGAGATTGGCCCAGCGCAGTTACACAGTGGCAGAGGAAGGAGGTGAGTTTGGGCCCAGTGCCAAGTACAGGACCTGGCAGTGTCAGCAATGGCTGCGTTGCCGAGGTCAGCCCAACATTGTCTCATGGCATGGGTAGAGGCGAGATGGCATTAAAGAATGGTGACACAGTTCTGCAGCAGCAGTACAGCAAAGGGACTCAAAGCTGGCTGACTGCTTTGTGCTGATGTTGGTCTCAGTGTCAGGGTGGAAGAGTCCAGATCCAGGCCCTTGGCTAAGCAATTAAGAAGCACTGTAATGTTGAACTTTTAACTTCATTTCATTATTCTTCTACCTTTTTATATTCTATGTCTGGTTTATTTCCGGTGTTTTACGATGGTGACAGAGGACAGCAACATTACACAACACTTTTCACTGTATTTAAAACAAATACACGTGACGACAAATAAATCAATCAATCAACTGCTATGATACTGCAAAAGCTTAACTTCAAGCTGTCTTGCAAAAATAACGCGAAGGAAGATTTTCTGCTTGAACTTCAATAAATGCATTCTTGCATGCTGTCTCTAGAGTGGATAATGTCTGGCCATCATACTGATGGTCTGCCCTTGCTAAATACTTCCTAATCCCCAGATGGTTCTGGTGCAAGTTTTGAAGTCAAAGTGCTCTCAAATTAACCATCTCCTATTGGAGACCAGTAAGTATATCATCAATGACAGTGAGGACTTGTATTGTTCAAAGTACCATTGTTGTGTTGAATTGTTAGCTACGTCACCTGGCTGTCCTTTCCGGATACGAGGACATTCCTCATCTTGTTCTTGGTGTTGTGTTATCTTTTTTAACTTCTTTTCAGTGATGAAGTCAAAAGCCTTCTATTCCGTTCCACTTGGTGGTGAGAGCACATCTGCTGCTGTTTGATGTGTCTTCTGTACATATTCTTGACTAACTCATATATCATGAGCCTCAGCTGGAATGTTGAATTCCAAGTGGCATCTTGGCAAATTCTCTCATGTTCAGAAAAGTGACCAATTGCTGCTACTTAGCTTCAGTTTTGAACTGCAATCCCACATGTAATCGGAAACATTTTCATTGGCTCACATTACTGCTGGAGCTTCTTACTAGAATATTTCCTCCTCTATTGATGTTCCAGAGATAAAACAAACTGATCTCTGCTCGTTGTCTTTCTGCACGTGAAAGAGGACTGTCTCCGGTTCTGAAGATAAAGCATTTGTTATTACCACTTTCAGTAAACATGGATCATGATGTTCCAACCTTTCTGAAAAGATTAAAAGTCATTTAATCTTTTTCAAAAGTATTTTTCAGGTCCTGGTTCCAGCACCATTTTTGACCCTGACACAAAGGTTTTCTCACATTGACCTCTGCCAAATTTGATAGGAATTCTACACACTTGATTCACCATCCTCCAGTCTGTAAAGCTCTGAGACATTCCTGGGTGATGGAAATTCTGTTTATAGATTTGGCTGTTTCTGATCAAATGTAGCTTGTGTGATAGATATAAGAAATTTTATCTTGGGTTTGGCAAACACATTTTTAATGAAGCGCTAGATCTGTTCCTGCTCTTTAGTCATGTTTCTGTTTTGTGGATCCATGTGGGACATTACAAGCTCAAAGCTTTCTTTTAAAACTTTTTGGAAAGAGCACAAAATCCCAAAAGTTAATCTGTTAAAAGAATAGCATCTAAATGTAGGCAGCGATCTGGATACTACATCCAGGAATAGTTGGCAGAATCCATTGTTAACACCAGCCTGGCAAAGAAGGTTATCTTAGCTTGCTTTGCTAGACTTTAATTGGCTGAGGATTTTGGATGGATCCTTCATTCCACTAGTTTATTTAACCAAGTTAAATCCACACGGATTCTTATTGAACCATTGAGTTTTGGGATTGTAACCACACCTGAACGCCATCTGGTTGATATGGTAATTAGTGAGCTAACTCCTTGCTGTGAACCTTCTCAATTTCAGCTTTACTTTTTCTTGAGCAGGTGAGGGATTTTGCTTGGCCTATATAATTAAATTGGTTTGGCATTATTCTGTTGACTGATATGATATTCAGTCTTTCATTTTCCACAATACTTTGAACAATTTTGAAAACTCACTTTGAGATTTATTCATGTGTTCAGCAGCAGCAAACCCATCAATCCTACAGATCCATCCCAACTTTAATGAAACCCCCAACTTAGAAGAAAACATGTTTGATTCTGAACAAGATGGAGTGATTTAAGGATTTCTCAGTCTTTATATTTAAGCATTTGCCATGAGGTGGCCTTGAATTTTTAATTAAGTTGTAATTTGATAAATGATGGTAGCAATTTAATATGTTTGATCTGGCTCCCGTACGTAGTTTAGACTCTGTGAGAGGTCTATCCATTTCTAATTTAACACTGCAATACTCTTCAGCATACTTTATTTCTCCAATGAACGATTTGGTCTGTTCGTGTTTTATGCAGCGTTGCTTTCGTGATTGTAACTTTTTTTACCCCATTGTCTGGGCTTTTTTAAAGAAGAGTCTGCTTTAAATGAGATTTTTCCACCGTTATGGTGTCCTGCTCCCCCTCAAGATTGATAGTCTTTGCATTTGTGTGGTTTGCTCTGCCCACACACTGGAGCCATTTTAAAATGGTATTTGGCAAGCTTTCTCCTGATTTGGCATGCTGAGATTTTCTCCTTAGCGGCTTATAAACTTAATTGACTGCGCTCTGTTTTATTACATGGACTAGCCCTTTCCGCTTGTTTCAGTTCTGTTCTGTTTCCTTAGTACTGTTTAGCTCATGGTTTGAAACCGTTTTAGCAGCATAGTTAAATTGTCCGTAAGTTGCAAAAGGCCTGATAATGTTTCCTGTAATACCCTGACCATGATTTGATTGTGGTGTCTTCATAAGTGCAGTTTTCTACCAGTGTATACAGATCATAGAACATAGAACATAGAACAATACAGCGCAGAACAGGCCCTTCGGCCCTCGATCTTGCGCCGCCCTGTGAACTAATCTAAGCCCATCCCCCTACACTATCCCATCATCATCCATATGCTTATCCAAGGACTGTTTAAATGCCCCTAATGTGGCTGAGTTAACTACATTGGCAGGCAGGGCATTCCACACCCTTACCACTCTCTGAGTAAAGAACCTGCCTCTGACATCTGTCTTAAATCTATCACCCCTCAATTTGCAGCTATGCCCCCTCGT
>JAHRHZ010000082.1:21463708-21478077 GCA_024137785.1 Ginglymostoma cirratum | reverse complement strand
CTCTTAGCCTTCTTCTCTCCAATGAGAACAGACCCAAGTCCCTCAGCCTTTCCTCATAAGACCTTCGCTCCAGACCAGGCAACATCCTGGTAAATCTCCTCTGCACCTTTTCCAATGCTTCCACTTCCTTCCTGTAATGGGGAGACCAGAACTGTACGCAATATTCCAAGTGAGGATCATTCATAAACAAATCAATGCTTTCATACATAACACAGTGCAGAGCTGGAGGAACACAGCAGGCCAGGCAGCATCAGAGAAGCAGGAAAGCTGATGTTTCAGGTTGAGACCCTTCTTCATTTCTGAAGAAGGATCCTGACCCGAAACGTCAGCTTTCCTGCTCCTCTGATGCTGCTTGGCCTGCTGTGTTTGTCCAGCTCTACGCCTTGTTATTTCTGACTCCAGCATCAGCAGTTCCTACTATCTCTCAATGCTTTCACATAATCTTTGCTTTGTGTCTTTTTAACTTTACCTGTTCAATAATTTTAATTTCAACAAATGCTCCTTCAACTTAAGATTTTCTTCAACTGTTGGCTTTCTGATCTTTTTTCCATGCCACCATTTTTGTATATTCTTGACTTGGGTCTATTAGTCTCCCAAAAATATGTTACTAGTGACCTTGGTCTTTTTATGCAAGATCTTTATATTCACAGCAAGATCTTTTATATCCACTCTCTTCACATAAGATTGGAGCTGTCTATCCACTCATTACTGTTGTGTCATTATTACATATCATCATGTGTGCCTCTGTTATTAACCCAACTCCTCTACAATCACCTCTTATCCTACTAAACCCCAGTAGGTATAGGCCCAACTTTCTTCAGAAATCCTTCATCTCAAGCTCGATCAAAAATGAATTTCTCAAAAGTGTGATGGAGAGGCAGCGGGATTCAAAGAATAAATTCCAAAGTGTGGGGCTGAGATTTCCTCTTAACTGTCAGCATTTTGTAGACTTTTCCCTATTTACGTTCAAACAGGCTCAATTGTATCGTGCACCTTCGGAGATTTAATGTTTGAGTCTTTTAAGGCTGTCAGTATCTCTGCTAAGTGATGGGACCTACAACAAAAAATTGAAAGGCTCTGCTATGAAACATCTCATGTTACACATTCAAAATGTTGACTATTTTAAAAGTTTTAACTCCATTTTCATCCTTCAGAGGTTGCAATTCTCCAAAGCTCATCAGCTTCCTGCTATAACTCGAAAGAAGAATTTCTTACTATTGATTTGGTTTCTGTAGCAACGTTCATTGCTAATTCCTTCCTTAGCACTCTGTAAATGCCTTTCAAAAGAATATATTTTGAAGGATCCTATTATCAAATCAGTAATTCCCTCACTTCCTCCCTACAGTCTTACTTAGTGCTTTTCACATAGCCTTAGAGCTTCGTTTCTTCAAACTACCTTTAATCCAGCCCTTATTATATATTTGGCTTGTGTACTCAGCAATATGACTGTAAAGGTTATCCATTCATTTACAGCTGAAGGTTTCTTAAGTACAAGGGACGAGATCAGGAGAAGGCCATTTGGCCAATTGAATCTGCTCCATCATTTTTGATAGCTATACTAAATCAAGTTTCAAATTCTCAATTCTCTCCACGCCCCGTATATCCTTAAGGCCCATTGTTCCATTTCCCTCTCTTTCAAATTCCTAAATTAACTTATTGCTTTACAATCCACCTTGAACATTAAAGACCATGAAGTCATGTAGTGTAATGTGGGGAAACATTTCTTGGAATTACATTGAACCAAAGAAGATGGAATCACTCTGTTTGAATCACTATTTTAATCTGAGATAGTTTTCAATGGTTTAGGTACTTCCAAACAGAAAGAATCACATAGTCACAAACTTCTATGCAGAAGGAGTCCATTTGGCCCATTGTGCCTGCACCTAGTGCCAATCTTCCGCCTCCCCTCCCCCGACCTTTTCCCTGCACACCATTTCTATTCAACTAACCATTCAATGTCCCTCTTGAATTCCTCAATTGAACCAGCTTCAGCACATTTCCCAGCAGTGCATTCCAGACCCTAACTGCTCACTGTGTGAAAACCGTTTTTTTCTCTCTCATCACTCTTGCTTTATTTGCATGTCACTTCGTCTATGCCCTCTTGTTCTCATTCCTTTTATGAACAGATACAGCTTCTCCCTATCCTACACAGCCTGCTCATGATTTTAAAACTCTTTTTCAGATCTCCTCTCAGCTTTCTTCTCTCCAAAGAGGACAGCTCCAGTTTATCAATCTATCCTCATAATTGAAGATTTTCATTCCTGGAACCATTCTTGAAAATCATTTCTGCGGTCTCTCTCTGGTGCATTCACATCTTACTTCAATATGGTGCCCACAACTGTAACAATCCTCTAGCTAAGATTTTACAAGTATTTTATACAAATGCAAAATTACCTCCTTGCTCTTGTACTCTATGCCCCTATTAATAAAGCCAAGGACATTGTTTATTGACTACTTTGTTCACCTATCCTGCCACCTTCAATAAGTTACACCACATTTACACCAGCTCCCTCTACTCCTGCAGTCCCTTTAGAATTGTGCCTTTTGTTGTCTATTTTCAACATTCTTCCTACCGAAGTGCATCATCTTACAATTCTCCAGACTGAGAGCTTGATGGAATTAGCAGATAAGTAGCAAATGAGGTTCAATGTCCTTTTGGAGTTCAATGTTGTCCTCCTTCCAGTTTACAATTGACAGTAACAATACATAGTAACAAAAATCTTTCTGTGCCTTCAGTGTTCTCCTGTTCAGCTGATTCTCCCATCAAATAGTTTTACAGTCAGAATCACTCCTTCCAGTTTGTTGCATTAAACTGTACCTATTGTCAGGCTGCCAAACAATTTTCTTTATCTGTTTGCACTATTCTTCTTGCTCAGAGATGTTCTTTCTCTCTTTCAAAGTTCAACATCTGATTTACTGGAATAGTGAAAATATCCAGGTATTATCCTGCAACTTCCATAGAACTGTAGATTGTGGTTCAAAGTACATTAACTCATTGTATGTGATAAGGCATTACATAAATTCAACGCAGTTTTGATTTCCGGCACAAGACACTGTATAGCACTTAAGAAAAAGATGCTGGATGACTATTGGTCTATTGCAGCTCCAGATACTAGGGCCAATATTTGTGGTCTGATTATTACTTGGATTGAAATCAGCACCAGCCTGGGCTAAACACATTGTAGATTGCCAACATCTGATGGGAAAATAGGACACTTTTAACATTCTGCCCAAAACCAATTTATGAGGTCAATCTTCCCTCACTGAGTAAATTTTTCATCTCTGACTCACAGAACAGAACAGTACAGTGCAGGAACAGGCCCTTCAGCCCACCATTTCTGTGCCAACCATGATGCTATTCTAAGTATCCCATTTGCCTGAACATGGTTCATGTCCCTTTATTCTCTGCCTGTTCACATGTCTGACTGTCAGAATGTTGTGCGTTTCTGTCCCACTCCAGAGATCGGGACACATGCTGCAGTCTAAGTTGGCACTAATTGAAGGAGAGCTGTACTGTCGGAAGCGCTGCCTTTTAGATGAGACATTGTACTGAGACCCCATCTGCCTCTCAGTTGGAAATAAAAGGTCACACAGTATTATTTCAAAGAAGATCAGACTATGTTTCACACATCATTTTCATTTGGCAAATTAAGCAGCAAAAGGCTTTGAGATTTACAGAGAGTTTTATTGTAAATCTATAGTTTGGCAGAAACACTGGTTTCTACCTTCCCTTCTATTCTCATTCCTGCCCAGACACCAACACCCCAATGTGTAGTGATTGTACTGAAGTCAGCCAGATGGACCTCCTAGAATATGAGTTCCCTGATTGGGGCTGTTAACCTGGTCCAAACAGGGAGCCCTGGCTGACAGATACAAACAGGAGTATCAGAGGTTCTGTTCACTCTGAGAGCTGGCTCTGAGGGAGCTGGATCAGCATCAAAGGCCTTCCATGTGTAACTAAAGGGTGACTTTGCGATAACAGCCCCTGTTGAGTTATTTCACACTGGGATATAGTTGAGTTCTGCTTCTTTAGGCTACATGTTAACCGATCACCTAGTTATTCAAATTACGAACACTGCCCACCAACAGCAGCGTTACAAAGACAGCAAAACTAAAAGAGGAGAAAACAAGAGCAGGGACAAAATCAGAATGGAATTGGTGGAGAAAATAATGCACTTCATCCCCCATAGTACTCCCCTCTATCAATGCCCAAGGAGTGTTGGTGGATATTATGTGCTCCCTGTCCAAGGACACTTGGGCACAAACATAGTTGTGGAAGCAGGCTACTTTGTCCAGGACAGGGGCAGGTCCAGGAGGAAGTCCTCTGCCTTGCTCACTCTCTATTGCGCAGGGTACCCAAAGGTCAGAAATGTGGGCCTGAATTGCAACCAAAAAAAACAATGACAATTTCTTTAAAGTAACCAAAGGCAAGATGCTGTAGAGAGAGTTGTCCGCAACCATCATATACATTGTCCATGGACTCCACAACACCACAGAATAAACAGATGGGCTGGGCATCGGTAAGCCACCACAATCTGTGATTGTGCAGCACCCTCCATCCCAGGACCCAAGGGAAAGCGGGAGGACTCTAGAGAGCCCTCCAATAAGGATCCCCACCATCGGCTGGTGAAATGGAAAACCAATACGGTTCTGCTCAGAACTCCATTATTTTTAATTTAGAAATGTTGTTGATAGTTCAGAATAAGTGATCAGAATGCAAGAATGGCAGAAAAATGTGTGTTTAACTGCCAGACTGGAAAGAACCGATAGTCCCACTGGGGTGAGGGCAGGGGAGAGAGGACATGGTGACAGAGAATCTAATAAGCAAAACTAAGAGGAAGGGAAGGAGAAAAACCTTCTGGACTTCAAATTAAGGTATTGAACTTAATATTAATTCCAGAAGGTTTACTCCTTCCCTTTCTTTTAGCTTTACTTGTTACGTTCGCCATCACGATGTCCTCTCTCCCCTCCCCTCACCCCATTGGGACTGTCTGTCCTTTCCAGTCTGATAGTTAGACACGCCATTGTTCTGTCTTTATCACATTCCCATCACTTATTCTGAACTATCAACATCCCTTCTGCCCCAACACTCCAACCATCCACCTCCCAAACTACAGCATAAACGCTGGCCCCTCCACACTTCACTTCAGTTCTGATGAAGATTCATCTAGACTCTCAACATTAGCTTGCTCTCTCTCCATGGATGCTGCCTGACTCGTGATCTCCAGCATTTTTTGTTGTTTTCAGTACAGATTCCAGCTTCTGCAGTAATTTGCTCCACAACCAAATCACTCCAATTAACTAATGAAACAAATAACAAATTACAAAGAACTCACCTCTTAAAGACAAACACCTAATAAGCATCACTACTTTCAATTAACTCTGGAACTGACCTGTTTGAATCTTAAAGGGATTCAATCTCTGCGTTCCTGACCCTGACAGAGGAACTTGTCAAGACCCATCACAGCCAATATCATGCCTGAACCAACATCGTTAAATATAGGAACAAAAACAGAAATTGCTAGAAAATCTCAGCAGATCTGGCAGCATCTGTGGAGAGAAAGCAGAGTTAATGTTTTGAGTTAATTGATCCTTCTTCAGAACTGATGGTAGCTAGGAAGATGTCAGTGTATATATGCTAGGGGAGGAGTGGGGAAAGGGTAAGGAGTAAATGATAGTTGAAGATGGAATCCAGAGAAAGAGAGAGAAAAAAACACATAGGCTCACATGGGCTGCAACCACAAACAACCCATTGACAGCCACTAACGGTACCCATTAGTAACTATTCATTCTCCCAAGCTGACCTTTACCCACTCCTTGTCTGCCCAACTGTATTTTGCTCGCTCTCTGGGCTCCATCTCCACCTCTTGTTTACTCCATCCCCCTCCCCCCACTCCTCCTCTGACATATATTCCTAGCTACAGTCAGTTCTGAAGAAGGGTCAAAGTTAGCTCTGCTTTGTCTCCAAAGATGCTGTCAGGCCTGCTGAGATTTTCCAGCAATTTCTGTTTTTGTTTCTTATTTCCAGCATCCGCAGTTCTTTGGTGTTTCTTTCATTAAATATAGGAACTGTCCATTTTGTGGGATCTTGCTGTGGCCACGTTCCAACATAACAACAGGGACTACACTTCAATATTTTACTTCTTTGGGTGTGAAGTGCTTTTGGACATCCTGAGGTCATGAAAGGTGCTACAGAAATGCACATTTTCTCTTGACATTGGAAGTCAATTAGAAATGTGTGTGTTGCAGGTTTCTCTTGTGGAATTTAATCAGTGAGGCTGCCTCTGATAAAACTGGTTAAACATGATGTCTCATTTATATTGACTCAGAGAATTGCCCTCTCAAACAAGACTTGTAGCTGATCGCCAGTGATTGATTGTATGCCGGTTAGAAACCACTCCACAAGAAGATCAACATGTATGTTCTACTGTTCACACATCAGGCAAAGCCAACAGCAATTGTTGCTGCCCTAACTCATGTAGAGTACTATAAATGGTACATGATTTAATGTCTCTATTTTTTTGCAGGGAAATTTGAAATATTTTTTTCTTTTTTATCAATGTTCGGCTCATTGGAACTTTAGAAGAGGTTCAGATGCCGCAGAATGGGATACCCATCAGGGTATCAGTGCTTTGGCCCTGTCTTTCACAAAGAACGCAAACCTCCGTGTCCTTAACCTCAATGACAATATCTTCACTGAAACCGGGGCCGTCTACATGGCAGAGGTATGTCTACATCTCTTAGAGCTGCTGCATCTTAAATAGTGCTGCAGATAGACACTGAGTGCAGAAAAAAGGAGGGAGTGAAAACCAGGAATACTCAGTGTTGTATATAGCATTGTCTTTAGTCCAGTTTATCTGCGCCAGTGTTTATGTTCAATCTCCATATACATTTTGTCTATCGACGGTTAAGTTAGAGAAAACATCAAACTTTACTTAACCATAGGTAGAACATCAGAGAATAACAGGACAATTAATCAGAAGAAAGAAATTAGACTGAGATGGAACTAGAAATGTCAAAACAGATAGCAAGAGCTTCTACAGGTAATTAAAAAGGAAAGAATATTTAAAGTGAGTGTTGGTCCTGTATAACAGAGTTAAAAATTCATACTGAAGAAATGGCAGATGAAATGGACAAATATTTTACTTCTATCTTTACCATAGAGTTAGGAAGGTATATGGTGCACTAGCCTTCATCAGCCATGATATGGATAACAAGAGCAGGGAGGTTATGTTGGAGCTGCACAAACCTTTGGTTAAGCCACAGCTGGAGTACAGTGTCTAGTTCTGGTCACCACACTATAGGAAGGATGTAATTGCACTGGAGAGGGCACAGAGGAGATTCACTAGGATGTTGCCTGGGATGGAGCATTTCTGCTATGAAGAGAGGCTGGATAAGCTTGATTTGTTTAACCTGGAGCAGAAAAGGCTGAAGGAGTAACCATGAGGGGCATATACAGGGTGGATAGGAAACAGCTATGTTCCCCTTTCTTGAAGGGTCAATAAGAAGGAGGTATAATTTTAGGGTGTAGAGGGGATTTGAGGAAAATGTTTTCACCCAGACAGTGCTGGGAATAGAACCTGGAACTGTACATCACAGGAATAGGTCCTCTGGCCCACATTGTTGAGCTAAATGTAACGCCAAATTAAACTGATCCTTTCTGCCTGCCCTTGGTCTGTATCCCTGCATTTCTTGCATATTCATGTGCTTATCTAAAAGTGCTTTAAATGCCCCTTATCAGATCTGCCCCCACCACCACCCCTAACAGTGTGTTCCAGACTCCTCCTCCTCTGTTTAAAAAACCTGCCCCTCACATCTCCTTTGAACTTAGGCAGTTAAGTTGATGTCTGTCATGGATAATGTACTGGATGCAGTCATTAACAAGGTTACATCTGGGCATTTAGATAATATAAAGGTAATCGGGAAGAGACGTTGTGGTTTTGTGAAATGGAAATACTGTTTAATTTATTTATTGCAATTCCATGAAGGATATTAAGCTAGAGAGGATTCAGAAGAGATATACCATGATGTTGCTGGGTATGGAAGGTGTGAGTTAGAAAGAGAGGCTGGATAGGCTGAGATGTTTTCCACTGGAGCATAGGAGATTGAGACGTGACCTGACAGAGGTTTATAAAATCATAAGGAGTATAAATAGAGTTAATGGTAGGTGTCTTTTCCTTAGGATGGGGAATTTCAAGATGAGGGGTTGTATTTTTAACATGGGAGTAGAGACATTTTAAAAAAGACATGAGGGGCAGATTTTTTTACGTGTGGAATGAACGTCCTGAGGAAGTGGTTGATGTGGGCACAGCTATGTTTAAAAGACATTTGGATAAGTACATGAATAGGAAAGGTTTGAAGGGATATGGGCCAGGAGCAGGCACATCGGACTAGTTTAATTTGGGATTACGTTCAGCATGGATTGGTTGGACAGACGGGTCTATTTTAGTGCTGTATCACTATGATTTTATGACTCTATAACAATTAAAAAAAATTGTCCCTCCATGTCTTTTTTAAATCTCTCTCCTTTGATCTTAAATGTGCCCCCTAGTCTTGAAATCCCCCATCCTCATTATTTTATAAACTTCTACAAGGTTGCCTCTCAACTTCCTACATTCGAGTAAAAAAGTCCCAGCCTATCCAGCCTTTCTTTATACCTCAAACCCTCCATGCCTAGCAATATCCTGGTAAATCTCTTCTGAACCTTCTCAAGTTTAACAATATCTTTCCTAATGAACTTCAAGAGGAATTGGTGGATACGTTTACAGTTACAATGTTTTAAAGACTTTGGATAAGTACATGAATAGGAAAGGTTTGGAGGGCTATGGGCCAGAAGCAGGCAGGTGGGACTAGTTTAGTTGGGGATTGTGGTCAGCATGGACTGGTTGGAGCGAAGGATCTGTTTCCATGCTGTATGACTAACGTGGAAATGAATAAAGGGAAGCCTATTGAGGTGATATAACAAGGCGTGGGGCTGGATGAACACAGCAGGTCAAGCAGCATCATAGGAGCAGGAAAACTTGACGTTTCGGGCCTAGACCCTTCATCAGAAATGGGGGAGGGGAAGAGGGTTCTGAAATAAACGGGGAGAGAGAGGGAGGCGGATAGGGGATGGATAGAGGAGAGGATAGGTGGAGAGGAGGCAGACAAGTCGAAGAGGCAGGGATGGAGCCAGTAAAGGTGAGTGTAGGTAGGGCGGGGGTAGGGAGGAGATAGGTCAGTCGAGGGAGGACGGACAGGTCAAGGGGGCGGGATGATGTTAGTAGATAGGAGATGGGGGTGGGGCTTGAGGTGGGAGGAGGGGATAAGTGAGAGGAAGAACAGGTTAGGGAGGTGGAGATGAGCTGGGCTGGTTTGGCCTGCTGTGTTCATCCAGCCCCACACCTTGTTATCTCGGATTCTCCAGCATCTGCAGTACCTTTTATCTCTGATACAATTTTAGCCCTATTGAGGTGATGTAGTTGAATTTCCAGAAGGCATTTGACAAGGTGCTGCATTAAAAGTTATTGCATGAAGTAAGAGCTCAAGGTGTAAAACTAACACAATAACACAGAAAACAGAGACAATGCATTCATGGGTCTTGTTCTGATTGGCAGGATGTGATATATGGAGTCCTGCAGGCCCCTGCTCTGTCATTTCTGTCAATGATTTGGATATGGGAAATGAAGGCATGTTAGATTGGCAGATGATACAAAGGTGGTTGGAAAAGTAGAGTCACAGAAAAGCTATGGCACAGAGAGAGGCCATTTAATCCATCATGGTCATCAGGAAGAGACAGCTTGGCTTTGTGAAATGGAAATCATTTTGTGAAGAGGACACAAGAAGTTTGCAGATAGATAGGCTGAGTAAATGGACTAAAATCTGGCAGATGGAATGTAATGGGAAAAATGTGAAGTTGTTCATTTTGCAAATAGGATATAAAAGTATTACTTGAATGGTGAACAATGGCAAACTTCTCGGATACGGACAGATCTAGCTATTCTATGAGTCACAGAAGTTGGACCACAAATACTGCAAGTAATTAAAGCTCACAGAATGCTGAGATAACAAGGTGTGGAGCTGGATGGACATAACAGGCCAAGCAGCATCAGAGGAGCAGGAAAGCTGACGTTTCAGGCCTAGACCTGTCTTCAGAATGCTATCCTTTATTAGAAGAGAAATTGACGCTAAAAGTAAGGATATCATGGAGTCAGTTATATAAAGCATTGGTGAGACATAGTAACAATGAAAATAGGAGCATTTCCCTTAATGCCTGCTCCACTATTCAGTATGACTGATCATTTCACATTAGTAGGAAGAATAGAGGCATAGACTATTTTCCAAATCGGGAAAGACTTTGGAAATCTGAAGCAAAAGTGGACTTGGTGTTCCTAATTCAGGATTCTCTTAAAGTTAGCATCAGGGTAAGTTGGTAGTTAGGAAGGCTAATGCATTGTTAGCATTCATTTCAAAAGCAGGGATGTACTGCTAAGGCTGTACAAGGTTCAGGTCAGACCATATTTGGAATATTGTGAGTTTTGGGCCCCATATCTAAGGAAGGACGTGCTGGCCTTGAAAGGGGTTCAGAGGAAGTTGACAAGAATGATCTTGGGAATGAAGGGCTTGCCATACGAGGAGCAATTGAGATCTGTATTTGATAGAGTTTAGAAGGATGAGGGAGGATGTGATTGAAACTCTTTCAGAATACCAAGGGGCCTGGATGGAGTGGACGTGGAGAAGATATTTCCACTAGTAAGTGAGACTAGGGACCGAGGCCACAGCCTCTAGGTGCAGGGACAATCCTTTTGAACTGAGATGAGGAAGAATTCTTTTAGCCAGAGGGTGGTGAATCGATGGAACTCATTTCTGCAGAAGGCTGTGGAGGCCAAGTCATTGAATGGATTTAACACAGACAGTTTCTTGATTAGTAAGAGAATCAAGGGGTACGGGGAGAAAGCAGAAGAGCGGAGGTTGAGAAACATATCAGCCATGATTAAAAGGCATAGCAGACTCAACAGGCAGAATGGCCTAATTCTGCTCCTATATCTAATGGTCTTAGATGTTCGCCTTTCTCCCCAAACTGTTCAATTCTTTTAGCCCTAAGAACTATATCTAACACCTTGAAAACATGCAGTGTTCTGGTGTCAACCACTTCCTGTGGCAGAGAATTCCACAGGGAACATTTGGAATTCCATGTACAGTTTTGATTTCCTGATTCAAGAAAGGAATTAAATGGGTTGGAAGTGGTTCCGAGAAAGTTTACTAGATTGATACTCGGAATGAATGGGTTGTCTTCTGAGGAAGAGTTGGACAGATTGGGCTTGTTTACCCTGGAGTTTAGATGAGTGAGGAGTGACCTGATTGAAGTGTATCAGATCCAGAATGGTATTGATGAGGTGGTTGTGGAAAGGACTTTTCTGTGTCCAGAACCACAGGGTCACTTTTAGGGCAGAGATAAGGAGTATTTTTTTTCTCGGAGGATTATCCAACTTTGGAACTCTCTGCCTCAGAAGGTCAGAGGTGGGGTCAGTGAATTCTTCAAAGGCAGAAGTAGGTAGATTTTTGTTGGGATTTTGTTTAGTCCTAGGATGTAGGTGCCATTGGCTGGGCCAGATTTATTTCCCATTCCTAACTACCCAGGAGAAGATGGTGGTAAACTGTCTTTTGCTACAATCCTCGGGCTGCATTGACCCCTACACTGCTGTTGGACAGTGAGCTCCAGAATTTTGCTTTTGGATTCAGACATTATCAGGCTACCTGGGAATGTGGAATTCGAAACAGATCAGCCATGATCTTATTGGGTGATGGAGCAGGCTTGAGGGACTGAACAGCCTCATCCTGCTTCTAATTCGTATGCTCGCACGAGTCTCTTCTGGCCCTACCCAACCCCATCAACATTTCCTTCTCATCATTTCCCCCTTGTGTTCTGAGCTTCAACATTTCTCACCTCCAACTACGTGCTACAGTCGTGAGTTTGCAGCATGCTCCAATAAAGATATTTCTCCTGAATTCCCTGTTGCAGTTGGTGGATATCTGGATGAAAGAATCCATTTCAGGATGAGAAGGAGTGCAGGTGTTCACTATTTGGATTCCACCTTCTATTTAGGACTGTAATGACAAATAACCCATGGTTCACTAATTCCCTTTCCCTTCACGTGGATGACAGCTGACTCTTTACAGATGAAGTGATCTAGTTGACATGGACTCCTGAATGTTTGAATCTTGCATGTCTGCAGGGGATTGTAAATGAGAGTGGTGAGGTAATTCAATGATGGAAAACAGGCAGATTTATCTGCAGGAGGATCTGATCCACACTTAAAGGTTTTCGTAAGAAATTGTAGCATATTTGTTTCTGAATAATGATGCGTGTAAATGGATTGTTTATGCTCTCCCTGGAGATTAGCAGTAACAGCTTGTATTTATTCAGCCCTTTCAATGTAACAAAACATCCAAAGTTGCTTCACAGAACTGGGAAGATAAAATGGATATTGAGCCAAAGGAGGAGACATTACAGGGTCAAAGCAGTGGGTTTTAAAGAATGTCTTAAAATAGAAGAGAGACACAACAGACAGAGGCCTTAGGAGGGAATTCCAGAATGTACGCCTGGGTAGTGAAAGGGAGAGTCATCAATGGTGAAGATAAAATACCAGAAACTATGAACCAGAGGAGTGCAGTGATTTGAGGCTTGCAGGATTAGAGGAAGTTACTTGGAATGGTGAGAAGCAAGACCACAAGAGGATGAAAGGCTAAAATTTTAAAGATGAGAAGCTGAGGGACCAGGAGCTGAGCTAGGTAAATACGCATTTGATGGCTAAGCATGATCAGCACATTTTGCAGGGTCAAAAAGGAGAGATGCAATCTAGAGTGAGACATAGCCTGAGTAAGTAATAGTTCAGGAAATCTGAAGGGAACGTGGGAATTCAGTGCAGAGGGAAGAGGTACTTTTTGCTTGCTTTCTTGGCTCATAGTTTGTCAGTTTTTATTTGAACAGGAAAACCGTAAGCTCGTTGGTTGGTAATAGTTGCTAATTTGAATATCTATTTTCGGTTACTTTCAGATCGAAGATAAATAAAAGAGATATAGACAGATTACAAACTAAAAGACTAGGAGTATTTTTAAAAATTAGGAAATAAACAACAAAATAGAGAAGCAGGGCCAGGTGACATGTTGTACCTGCATGATGTGGGAGCTGGTGGACCCCATTGTGGTTCAGAGTAACCACATCTGTTGGTTCCTTGAGGAACTCTGGCCCAGAGTTGCTGAGCTGGAATGTGATCTTCAAACACTGTGATACATGGGGAAAGGAGAAAGTTACCTGGATGCTGTGGTTCAGGAGGCAGTCACATCCCTTAGATCAACTACCTCCAATTAATGATTATGGAGGTGCCAGTGTTGGACTGGAGTGACCAAAGTCAGAAGTCACACAACACCAGGTTATAGTCGTGATGACGGGGCAGCGCTCTGAAAGCTTATGATTTCAAATAAACCTTTTGGACGATAACCTGGTGACACGTGACTTCTGACTTTACTTCAAATTCAGTCATTGGTCATGGAGAGGAGGATGTGACTACCAGCGAGTCAGTAAAGGGATCCAGGAGGTAGTGCTGAAGGAGCCTCAGCCATTGGGTGTGTCTAACAGGTTTGAGATTCTTGCTTCCTGTGTGGATGGGAGTGGGGCCTGTAAGGAGGATCAGCAAACTGACAATAGCACCATGGAACAGGGACCCATTCAAGAGGGGGAGAAAGGAGAAATGTAGTTGGAATCAGGGACAGTATAGTCAGGGGAATAGACTCTGTGGTTGGGATCAAGAGTCCCGAAGTTGCCTGCCTGGTGCCTGGGTTCAGGGTGTGTCATCTGAGCTGTAGAGGAACGTGGAGTGGGAGGGGAAAGATCCAGTTGTCATGGTCCAGGTATGTACCAACAATATCGGTAGAAAGAGAAAAGAGGCTCTGCTGAGGAAATAGGAGTAGCTTGGGTTTAAATTAAAGAGTAGAACCAAAAAGATGATGATCTCTGGATTGCTAACTAACCCATGAGAAAATTGGTACACAGTCAACAAGATTAAAGAAGTAAACACATGGCTCAAAGATTAGTGTGGGAGAAATGGGTTTGAGTTCATGGGAGATAATAGGTACTGCAGATGCTGGAGAATCCGAGATAACAAAGTGTGGGAGTTGGATGAACACAGCAGGTCAAGCAGCATCATAGGAGCAGGAAAGCTTGACATTTCGGGCCTAGACCCTTCATCAGAAATGGGGGAGGGGAAGAGGGTTCTGAAATAAATAGGGAGAGGGGGGAGGCGGATAGAAGATGGATAGAGGAGAGGATAGGTGGAGAGGAGGCAGACAAGTCAAAGAGGCGGGGATGGAGCCAGTAAAGGTGAGTGTAG
>JAHRHZ010000082.1:21449093-21463308 GCA_024137785.1 Ginglymostoma cirratum | reverse complement strand
TATCTCCTCCCTACCTCCCCACCTACACTCACCTTTACTGGCTCCATCCCCGCCTCTTTGACTTGTCTGCCTCCTCTCCACCTATCCTCTCCTCTATCCATCTTCTATCCGCCTCCCCCCTCTCCCTATTTATTTCAGAACCCTCTTCCCCTCCCCCATTTCTGATGAAGGGTCTAGGCCCGAAACATCAAGCTCTCCTGCTCCTATGATGCCGCTTGGCCTGCTGTGTTCATTCAGCTCCACACCTTGTTATCTTGAATTCATGCGACCTTGGCACTAGTACTGGCCCACACCTGAATCATTCTGGGACCAGAATCCTGGCGAATTGCATAACTACTGCTGTGGTTAGGGTTTTGTACTAAATAGTGCAAGGGAGGTTCTGTTGCAACTTATAAAACGGAAAATTATAAATTCAAAAGAAAGGGAGAAGGTAGGATTGTTAGTAAGTGATGGGGTTGATTATCACCAGAAAATAAAAGAATTTAGAATTAGCACTAGAATTAGAATCCCTACAGTGTGGAAACAGGCCATTTGGCCCAACAGGTCCACACCGACCCTTGGAGCATCCCACCCAGACCCATTCCCCTATAACCCACACACCCCTGAACACTACGGGCAATTTAGCATGGCCAATCCACCTAGCCTGCACATCTTTGGACTGTGGGAGGAAGGGACAGAATGTGCGAATGTCATATTATGCTAAGGAACCATAAACGAGTAGGAATACTCAATAACAGAACAAACTCACAAGCTTTGTATTTTAATGCACAAAGCATCTGGAATAAAGTAGTATCAGAGATAAAAGGTACTGTAGATGCTGGAGGATCCGAGATAACAAGCATGGGGCTGGATGAACACAGCAGGTCAAGCAGCGTCATAGGAGCAGGAAAGCTTGACGTTTCGGACCTAGACCCTTCATCAGAAAAGTAGATTCATCGTTAGATTCATACATCGCAGAAAAGGCCATCAAGTCTGCACCAACATCACTACCACTAAAAGTGCTCCAATCTCAATTAAACAACAATTAAAGTAGATGAACTGATGCCACAGTCAAGGTAAATCAAGGTCACAAGGATTTTAGAGAAGTTAAAAAGGAGAGGGCTCAGGGGAGTTATTAAAGTAACAGGTAATAGTAAAGAGTACAGAAAGGGTCTGAAATCTAACTTCAGGCACAGCAAATAAGAGGACTGTCGTGAGAAGGGGGCAACCGATACAGGATTGAGGGTGTTGTAATATAATGCAGTATATGAAACAAGGTTAATAAGCAGCAGTGCTGATTGAAATTGATTGGTATGATGTCATGAGTATCGCAGAAACATAACTGCAAGGGGATCAGGGCTGACAACTAAATGTCCAACAGTACACGTCCTAACTTAAGATCAGGCAAATGAGCAGAGCCTTGTTGGTAAGAAATGAAATTAAAACAATAGCAAGATTGTATATAGAGTTGAAAGATGTAGAATCTGTTTGGGTAGAGTTGAGGAGCTGCAAGAGCCCTGATGGCAGTTGTGTACAGGCCCCTTAGCAGTCGTCAGGATAGGGGGCAGAAAATAAATCTGGAGATAGAAACGGCATGTAAGAAAGGCACTATTACCTGGGGAACTTCGATATACAGGTGAACTGGGAAAATCAGGCTGGTAACAGATCTCAAGAAAAGGAATTTGTGGAATGCCAATGAGATGGGTTTTTTTAGGAGCAGGTTATGGTACAGCCCAACAGGGAACATGCAATTCTGGATTTGGTGATGTATAATGAAGCAGATGTGATTAAGGAGGTTCAGGTGAGGGGACCCCTAGGGAGCAGTGACCATAATATGATGGAATTCACCCTGCAGTTTGAGAGGGAGAAGCTGCAGTGAGATGCAAAGCTGTTGCAATTGAGTAAAGGTAACTACAAAGACATGAGGGAGGAGCTGGCCAAAGTTGATTGGAAGGGGAGCCTAGCAGGGAAGAGTGGGGCAGCAATGGCAGGAGTTTCTAGGGGTAATTCAGGAAGCACAGCAAAAATACATCGCAAGGAAGAAGAAACAAACTAAGGGGAGGACGAGAGAACCATGACTGACAAGGGAAGTCAGGGAGAGCAGGAAAGCAAAAGAAAAAACAAACAATGTGTTGAAGATTAGTGAGAAGTCAGAGAATTGGGAAGCCTTTAAAAACCAGTGGAAGATAACTGATTAAAAAAAGCAATAAGGAGGAGAGTAAGCCAACTCGTTAAAAAAAACTTTTCCTTGTACCTAAAAGGTACGAAAGAGGCAACAGTGGACATTGGGCTACCGGAAAATGAAGCTGGAGAAGTAGTAATGGGGAACAAGGAAATGGCAGAGGAACTGAATAGATGTTTTCCATCAGTTTTCACAGTGGAAGACACTAACAGCATACCGGAACTTCAAGAGGGTCAGGGGGCAGAGGTGAGTGTAATATCCATCACTAAGGAGAAGGTGCAAGAGAAGCTGAAAGGTTTGAAGGTGGATAAATCACCTGGACCAGATGGACTGCATCCCAGGGTTCTGAAGGAGACAGCTGAGGAGATTGTAGAGGCATTGGTGGTGATCTTTCAGGAATGACTGGAGTCAGGGAGAGTCTCAGAGGACTGAAAAAAAATCCCTTTGTTCAAGAAGGAAGGGAGGCAGAAGACAGAAAACTATAGGGTGGTTACTCTGACTTCAGTTATTGGTGAGATTTTAAAGTCCATCAGGGCGGCACGGTGGCTCAGTGGCTAGCACGGCTGCCTCACAGCACCAGGGACCCGGGTTCGAGTTCACCCGTGTCTGCGTGGGTTTTCTCCGGGTGCTCTGGTTTCCTCCAACAGTCCAAAGATGGACAGGCTAGGTGGCTTGGCCAAGCTAAATTGCCCGTAGTGTCCAGGGATGTGTAAATTAGGTGGATTGGAAATGCAGGGTTACAGGGAAAGGGTAGGGGGATGGGGATTGGGATGGGTCAGGGTGGGATCGTCTTCGGAGGGGCGGTGTGGACTTATTGGGCCGAATGGCCTGTTTCCAAACTGTAGGGATTCTATGATTATTAAGGATTAGATTGCGGAATACTTGGAAGTGTATGGTAAAATAGAACAAAGCACGGCTTAGTCAAGGAGAGGTCATGCCTGACAATCTGTTAAAATTCATTGAGGAGGTAATGAGCAAGTTAGACAAAGGAGAGCCAGTGGACATGAAATATTTGGATTTCCAGAAGGCCTTTGCTATACAGGAGGCTGTGAAATATGATAAAAGCCCATAGCCTTAGGGGCAAGGTACTGGCATGGATAGAGGATTGATTGACTGGTAGAAGGCAGAGAGTAAAGATAAGTATGTTCTTATCAGGATAGCAGCTGATGACAAGAGTCAATGCTAGGGCAACAACTATTCATGTTACACTGAAATTAAGGGTATTGTTGCCAGTTGACAGATGAACGAAATAGCTAGAGGAACAGGAAGTGTTGAGGAAGCAGAGAGATTTCAGAATGACTTGGGCATACTTGGAGAGTAGGCAAAGAAGTGGCCGATTGAATATAATATGGAAAAGTATGAGGTTATGCGCTTTGGAAGGAAGAATAGAGAGGTGTAGTCTATTTTCTAAATAGAGAAGGACTTTAGAAATCTGAAGCTCAAAGAGACTTGGAATTCTCTTGAGGTTAACATGCAGTTTCATTCGCAGTTTGGAAAACAAATGCAATGTTAGCATTCATTTTATGAAGCCTAGAATACAAGAGCAGAAATGTACTGCTGAGACTATAAGGCTGGTCAGGCTAAGTTGGGAATATTGTGAACAGTTTTGGACCCCGTATCTAAGCAAGGATGTGCTAGTTTTGGAGGGGATCCAGAGGAGGTTTGAAAGGCTTGTCGTATGAGGAACAGTTGAGGACTCTTTGTCTGTATTTGATGAAATTTAGAAGAATGGTGAGGTGAAGGGTTCTCCCTGAAACTGACAGCATTCTGAGAGACCTGGATAGAGTGGATATGGAGGACATACTTCCAGCAACAGGAGAGACTAGGACCCTAGGACCCAAGGACACAGCTTCAGGATGAAGGGACGACCCTTTTGAACTGAGATGATGAATTTCTTCAGCCAGAGGGCATTGAATCTGTGGAAATCATCACCACAGAGGGCTGTGGAGGCCAAGTCATTGAGTGCTTTTAAGACAGAGATAGATAGGTTCTTGGTTAGTGCGGGGATGAAAGGTTATGGAGAGAAAACAGGAGAACAGAGTTAAGAAAACTATCAGCCATGATCGAATGATGGAGCAGATTCAATGGGCAGAATAGCCTAATTCTGCTCCTGTATCTTATGGTCTTATTATGATTTGGTGCAGAATAGGATACCTACAAATGACAGAGTTCTGAATGAGCTGAAGGTTATAGATAGTGATTATTGGTCTTGGCTGGCAGAGTTTTTGAATTATTGGATGTAAAGGTGAGGAAACGCAAATGAGGCGTTTAGTGGCAATTTAATAGCTGGAAATGGATCGTATTTAGACAGTGAAATAAACACTCTTTGAATACAGGGCCAGAAGCTCAGTTCAGATTAAACCAGGTGTTGATACTTCAAACAGCTCGGGAAGTTGTGCAGGAGGCTCAAATTGACGATGAGGTTGCAAAGTTATGAAAGTGTGGTTATACACTGCCTTGCTTGTCGTCTGTTAGCCTTGTTGGTTGGACAGTTGGTGGGTGATACCAAAAGCACTGGTTCAATTCCTGCACGGCTGAGGTCACCGTGACCTTCTTAAGTTGCCCCCTCACCCGAGCATGGTGACCCTCAGGTTAAACTACTACCAGTTTGTCTATCTTTGTAACGGGACAGCAGCCTATGGGACTATGACGACTAACTGCTGCTTTTAGCCTGGCATGTTTCAAGACTAATGAAGTCACAGCAATTTTTTGCAATGACTGGTGTATATTTAGAATGAAAGAATAAATTTGTATTTACACAGCTCCTTTCACATCCTAAAATGATTCACAGGCAATGAAGTGGAGCTGTGACAACAGAGTTATACTGTGAGCTGTATGTGGCTGTCTGCCCACCAAGTTTCACATTGCCTGCACTTACTGGATTTTGAAAGGTAGCAACTACCCAGTGACGTGATTGGACTACCTGCAAAAGATTCATGTTTACCCTGCACAGAAAAGCCATTGAGGCTTTGCTGCCAGTTTCACAAAATGGCCCACCCAGCCTAACTCTACAGATAACAAAAAATTGCTGGAGATCACAACAGGTCAGGCAGCGTCCATGGAGAGAAAACAAGCTCACATTTCGAGTCTAGATGACTCTTCATCAGAGCTAACTCCATTTTACAGTTCGTAGCCCCCTTGCCTTCAGTATTCCTCTTCAAAGTGATCTTTGAACCTATAGCTTCATGCAGCTGCAGTATTTCTACCAATGAAAGGCAGCAAGAACAAGTTTGCATTTATACAGAACTTTATCATGTTCTCAATGCTTCATAATCCAGTGAATTACTTTTGAAGTGCAGTCATTATGTAGGCAATGAAACTGAAATGAGTGACCCAGGACACCTTAGTTTTTTTTTGCTGTAAATTAATGTGCTAGACTGCTCTCCCATCAGTGTGTTGGGGTGTGGAAAAGAGGAGGGTATAGTCGTTACCAATGCAGTAAAACCTTCATACTGACATATCAGAAAATCAATTTGTTCTCACAGAGAAAACAACAATGCTTTTTAATGCAAAACCTAAACATGCTCTTGAACGCATGTCAGAGTACATTGGATACAATTATATTCAGAGCTGAGATATAAATAATTCACAGTTTTTTTTTGTCTTAAACAACCTGAATTGTATGCTTAATTTAGTTGCATAAAATGGAAATTTAACTGTGAAAAGAATTAACATTCAATATTTGTAATTTCGTGTAATGATTACAAACACAGGTGGGTTAGATGAGCTTGTTTATTTCCTGCCTTCTGTGTGTTATTTTGTTAAAGTGAGTACGGTTTATTATAGAATACTAACTTTGTTCAGGGAGATAAATCTTCTCTACAAAAATATTTAGTTTTGATGCAGTTGGCATTTTATAATTCAAATTTCATGCCTCATCAAAAATTTTAATGAAATGGGAACACATTGTTAAATAAATACCCTGGTGATTGAGAGTTGCATGTTTCCCTGCCACATACAATCACTGAGCAGAAAGATTATGGAATACTGAGTGAGTCATTTCATTACATTCTGCTACAAATGAGAATTTTTCAGGTTATTCTAAGGGTGAGGGGAATAAATGCAAATGACTTGAATTTATACCAGCCCCTCTAACATGTTAAAATATCCCTCGGCAGTTTGCTGGGACATTATTAAGCCAGATTTGATATTAAGGAGATATTTGGGCAGGTAATCAGAAGTTTACACAAATAATTGGATTTTAAGGAGCGCTTGAAAGTTAGAGAACCAAAGGTTTAAAGAGAATTCCAGAGCTGAAAGTACAACCAACCATTAGCGGTGGAGCAATGGAACTGGCATGTGCAAAGGGCCAGCATTTACTGTCTCAGAGATAGTAGGAGCTGCAGATGCTGGAGAATCTGAGACAACAAGGTGTAGAGCTGGATGAACACAGCAGGCCAAGCAGCATCAGAGGAGCAGGATTGCTGCTGTGTTCATCCAGCTCTACACCTTGTTATCTCAGCATTTATTGTCTGTTCCTTTTTGTCATTATGCTTTCCTTCACTGTCAAAGTCCTGAAACTCCTTCCTAGTGGCATTGTGAGTCCATCCACACCCAATGGATTGCAGTGATTTGAGATAGCAGCTGATCACCACTTTCTCCTGGCAATTAAGGATGTGCAGTAAGTGCTGACCGAGCCAGAAAATGCCAACATCCTGCAATTTAACAATAAGAAAGCTCCAGACCAATGGGCTGAAAGTTCACGATCTGCTCTGAAATGTATCTGTTGATGTTAAAGTTCAAAGCTCAGCTTTGTTCAATTCTGATTGCGATGAAATGAAGCTCAGGTATGTTTTTCCAAATTTGCAAAACTCCACTTGCCAAACCTCAAAAGGCACGTATGCTCACTAATGGAGACAGGCAAAGCTTTAGGACTTTGAACACATTGGAGTGTCATGCCGAGGCAAAGGTATGTCAAATTCAAAGCTTTTTTAAATTTATTCACTTGTGGGACATGGGCATCAGTGGCTGGGCCCAGCATTTATTGCCCATCCCTAACTGCCCCTTGAGGAGGTGGTGGTGAGCTGCCTTCTTGAACCACTACAGTCCACCTGGTGTGGGTTGACCCACAATGCTATTAGGGAGGGAATTCCAGGATTTTGACCTAATGACAGTGAAGGAACGGCAATATATTTCCAAGTCAGGATAGTGAGTGTCTTGGAAGGGAACTTGGAGGTGGTAGTATTCCAATGTATCTGCTACCCTTGTCCTGCTCGACGGAAGTGGCCCTGTGTTTGGAAGGTGCTGTCTGAGGATCTTTGGTGAATTTCTGCTTTGTGTCTTGTAGATGGTACACACTGCTGCTACTGAGCGTCATTGTTGGAGGGAGTGGATGTTTGTGGTGCCAATTGAGTGGGCTGCTTTATCTCGGATCGTGTTACTTCTTGAATGTTTTTGGAGCTGCACTCATCCATGCAAGTAGGGAGTATTCCATCATATTCCTGACTTGTCCCTTGTAGATAGTGGAGGCTTTGAGTTAGGGGGCGAGCTACTCGCTGCAGTATTCCTAGCCTCTGACCTACTGTTGAAACCACTGTCCATGAGGCAAGTCCAACTGAGTTTCTAGTCAATGGGAACCCCTGGATGTTGACAGTGGAGGATTCAGTGATGGCTATGCAATTGAATGTCGAGGGGTAGTAGTTAGACTGGAATTGTGCATAGTACATAGCCCGGAACTTGTGTGGTGTGAATGTTACTTGTCACTTTTAGCCCAGGCCTAGATATTGTCCAAATCATGTTGTATTTGAACACGGACAGCTTCAGTATCAGAGGAGTTGAGAATGGTGCTGAACATTGTGCAATCATTGGCAAACATCCTCACATTCAATAGAGTATCTGTAATTAAGAATCTAGTGATGACCATGAATCCATTGTTGATTATCATAAAAATCCATCTGGTTTACTAATGCCCTTTAGGGAAGGAAACTGCCATCCTTACCAGGTTTGGCCTACCTGTGACTCCAGACTTACAGCAATGTGGTTGACTTTGAACTGCCCTCTGGACAATTAGGGATGAGCAATAAATGCTACCTAGCCAGCAACGCCCTCATCCCATTAATTAATAAAGGACTTCTGGCATTATGATGGAGGTAAGATCATTGAAGCAGCTGATAATAGTTGGGCCTCGGACAAGGCCCTGAGAAACTTCTGCAGAGATGTCCTGGAGCTGAGATGACTGACCTTCAACAGTCACATCCACCTTCTAATGTGCCACGTATGACTCTACCAGCAGAGAGTTTGCCCCCGATACTCATTGATTCCAGTTTTGCTAGGGCTGCTTGATGCCACACCCGATTGAATGTGGCCTTGATGTCAAGGACTATCACTCTGACCTCACCTCTGGAATTCAGCTCTTTTGTCCATGTTTGAACCAAGGCTGCAATGATGTCAGGAGCTGAGTGGCCCTGGTGGAACCCAAACTGGGCGTCTCTGAGCAGGTTATTTCTGAGAAGGTGCTGCTTGATAGCACTGTTGATGACACCTTCCATCACTTTACTGATGATTGACAGTAGACTGATGGGTTAGTAATTAGCCAGGCTGCATTTATCCTGCTTTTTGTATCCAAAACTAGCTGGGCAATTTTCCATACTGTCAGTAGATGCTAATGTTGAGGCTGTGCTGGAACAGCTTGGCTAGGGGAGTAGCAAGTTCTGGAGAACAGATCCTCAATACTATTGCCAGAATGTTGTCAGGGCCCATAACCTTTGCAGTATCTTGTGCCTTCAACCATTGCTTGGTCTAATGTGGAGTGAATCAATTGACTGAAGACTGGTATCTGTAATGCTGGGGATCATTTGAAGAAGCTGAAATGGATCATCCACTTGACACCTGGCTGAAGATTGCTGTGAATGCTTCAGCTTTATCTTTTGCAATGATGAGTTGAGCTCTTTCATCATTGACGATGGGGATATTTGTGAAGCCTTCTCCTTCAGTGAGTTGTTTAATTGTCCATCATCATTCATGACTGGATTGGCAGGACTGCAGAACCTAGATCTAATCCATTGATTGATCCTAGCTCTATCTATCATTTGCTGCTTATGCTGTTTAGCAAGTCGTCCTGTTTGGTGGCTTCTCCAGGTTGACATCTCATCTTCAGTAACGCCTGGTGCTGCTCCTGGCATGCCCTCCTGCACTCTCCATTGAACCAGGGTTGATCCCCTGGCTTGATGGTAATGGTTGAGTGGGGAATATGCCGGCCATGAGGTTACAGATTACGTTGGAGTACAATTCTGCTGCTGTTGATGGCCCACAGCACATCATGGATGCCCAGTCTTGGGTTGCTAGATCTGTGTGAAGTCTGTCCCATTTAGCACAGTGATAGTGCCACACAACACGATGGAAGTTATTCTCAATGTGAAGGTGGGACTTTGTCTCCACAAGGACTGTGCGATGGTCACTCTTACCGATACGGTCATGGACAGATGCAACTGCAGCTGGCAGATTGGTAAGAGTGAGGTCAAGTGTGTTCTTCCCTCTTGTTGGTTCCCTCACCACCTGCCGCAGACCCAGTCTAGCAGCTATGTCATTTAGGACCAGACCAGCTCGATCAGTCGTACTGCTGCTGAGCCACACTTGGTGGTGGACATTGAAAACCTCTACCCAGCGTACATTTTGTAGCATCACTGTCACCCAGAATGCTTCCTCCAACGTGGAGGAGTACTGATTCATCATCTGAGGGACAACAGTAGATAGTAATCAGCAGGAGGTTTACTTACTCATGTTTACCCTGAAGACATGAGACTTCATTGGGTCTGGAGTCAATGTTGAGGACTCCCAGGGTAACTGTATCCCAACTGCAGAGCACTGTGCCATCACCTCTGCTGAGTCTGTCTTACCACAAGGACAGGGCATATCCAGGGATTGTGATGGTGGTGTTTGGGACATAATAATACTCACAGAATCATACCTTACAGACAGTGTCAGGCTATTGTTTGACTAGTCTGTGAGACAGTTCCCTCAATTTTGGCACTAGCCCCCAGATACTATTAAGGAGGACTTTGAAGGGTCAACAGAGCTGTTTCTGCCATTGTCTTTTTCAGTGCCGAGTTTGATGCCAGATGGTCTGTTCGGTTTCAGTTCTTTGAGACTTCGTAGTGATTGATGCAAATGAGTGGCTTGCTTGTCCAGCAGACATGAAAGGCTACATCCCAGATGAAGAAGGGTAAATTACAAATCTGAGACCACTGGAGACATGCCCAAGTTGAAGGACTATTTTTGAAACCATGGAAGTAATTGTCTCAGCCTGCCCCAGGCTGAGTGTCTTAAACATTGAACCAGAATGACACTCACCAACCTAAGACCACTATGCCAGAACTCACATGGTAGGGAAGCCTTGTTTTTGTCCCATTTTAAATTTTTAAACATTGTCAGCAGAAAGACGGATGAAGCAGAAAGGGCATCTGCTCCCAGGATGAGGCATTACACTCCCATACATCTCAGATGTCCTCGTTTTTCAAGGACCACAACTTCCCCCACCTCAGTGGTCAAGAATGCCCTCGACTGTGTCTCCCACATTTCCCACAACTCATCCCTCACACGCCCTCCCCACAATAAAAACCAAAACAGAATCCCCCTTGTCCTCACGTACCACCCCACCAACCTCCGGATCCAACGCATCATCCGTACTCCACTTAGCTTTGTCAGTGTAATCTTTGAGACCAACGTTTTACTGACTGCTGCTAAAGTTGTTCAAGTCTCAAGCTATTGATGAGACCACAGCGTGTGTACCACTCTCTAAAACAGACAGACTGAGGGTGAAGGGAGGAGGTTTTTTTAAATTTTTTTTCCAACGCATCATCCTCCGACACTTCCGCCATCTGCAATCAGACCCCACCACCAAAGATATTTTTCCCTCCCCACCCTTATCTGCCTTCCGGAGGGACCACTCTCTCCGTGACTCCCTTGTCCACTCCACACTCCCCTCCAGCCCCACCACACCCGGCACTTTTCCCTGCAACCGCAGGAAGTGCTACACCTGCCCCCACACCTCCTCCCTCACCCCCATCCCAGGCCCTATGAAGACTTTCCACATCAAGCAGATGTTCACCTGCACATCTGCTAATGTAGTATACTGTATCCGCTGTCCCCATTGTGGCTTCCTCTACATCGGGGAAACCAAGCGGAGGCTTGGGGACCGCTTTGCAGAACACCTGTGCTCAGTTTGCAACAAACAACTGCACCTCCCAGTCGCGAACCATTTCAACTCCCCCTCCCATTCCTCAATGACATGTCCATCCTGGGCTTCCTGCAGTGCCACAATGATGCCAACCGAAGGTTGCAGGAACAGCGCCTCATAGTCTGCTTGGGAACCCTGCAGCCCAATGGTATCAATGTGGACTTCACAAGCTTCAAAATCTCCCCTCCACCTACCGCATCCCAAAACCAGCCTAGATCGTCCCCACCTCCCTAACCTGTCCTTCCTCCCACCTCAAGCCCCACCCCCACCTCCTACCTAATAACCTCATCCTGCCCCCTTGACCTGTCCGTCCTCGCTGGACTGACCTATCTCCTCCCTACCTCCCCACCTACACTCACCTTTACTGGCTCCATCCCCGCCTCTTTGACTTGTCTGTCTCCTCTCCACCTATTTTCTCCTCTATCTATCTTCTATCCGCCTCCCCCCCCCGCCCTATTTATTTCAGAACCCTCTTCCCCTCCCCCATTTCTGAAGAAGGGTCTAGGTCCGAAACGTCAGCTTTCCTGCTCCTATGATGCTGCTTGGCCTGCTGTGTTCATCCAGATCTACACCTTGTTATCTCAGATTCTCCAGCATCTGCAGTTCCTACTATCTCAGGGCAATAACCTCTATGTCTTCAGAACCAAAAGCTGTGGCATCATAAGGTACTTCTCCAAGCTTGTATCTTTTTGCATTTATCAATAGAACAAACTAAACTCCGAGTCCAAACGTCAAGCAACTAACTTTGTGAATGCAGAAAGTCCATCTCTTTAGCTTCAACTGTACAATGCTGCAAGGAAGGAGATCTCCTTTGATCAGACCAACAACCCATGTTTTGGTTAGAATTTGTAAAAATACGTGGTCCTTTCATGGATTGTGACTGTGTCTGTGTGGGTGATTACCATAGCATTATATTTCTTGTTGAGTTCTTGAATCAACAATCATCTTTTGTTATTTAAACTCAGATGAAAGCATACTAGTTGTTCAAATTGTCCATATGGTCACATTAAAAGCTCACACATCTTTGGGTCAAAATCAACTGAGGAGTGAATAGGGATTTCAGCAGTTTGCACTCATGCTGTTAAATGCTAAATACCCTGAAGTGTGCGCAATTGTTGTAGGCATATTTCCACTAAGTAGCAATTACATCCCCTGTAAGCCCAAATCCAGTACTAAACTCACAAACCCAGCACCAAACATTTTTCCAGACACAGCCAGTGCCATCTACATCTCTCAAACATTTTTTTAACAGCAGGATGGAAGCCTGGGTTTCACTCCTAATACAATTGCTAAGATCCTCTTAGAAGATGAAAGGTCAGAGTATTGTGCTAAGGGTTGACAGTATGCACTGAGATCCCATTCCCACAATCTGCTTCTGGCAGCCAGGGAAATGTCATGTAGCTCTTGGTCAACTATGGCCTCGCATGAGATACCAGTGAGCAACCATCCCTGGGCTTGTTCATCAAAGTCCCGTGGTGCTATGAGTCAAGAATTTGTGCAGGTCCTACTTGTGGTCAGAAGCAAACAGAATATTGGAGGTACTCAGCAGGTCTGGCTGCATCAATGAGAAGAGAAACAAGAGTTAATTTTGCAGTATGCCTCTTCTTCAGAACTGGCATTTCTGCCAGACAGAGATTGTGAGTGATTGCTATGTCATTATGTTTCTGGGTAGGTGCTAATAGCAACAAGCATCTTCCAATATTTAAACTCAAGAGAAAGCAAATTGTCCATGTGCTCAGGTTAAACGCTCATACATCTTTACCTCAAAATGCTATTGATTACACACGGTTGGGACTGGCAGTTCTGAAGGGTCACACTGCACTTGATTGAAATGTTAACTCTCCCTCACTCCACAGATGCTGCCAGACCTGCTGAGTTTCTTCATCAGTGTTTGTTTCAGATTCCCAGCATCCACAGCAATTTACTTTTATATGTTTGTGGTCAGCACCTGGAGAACAGTCAGTAAGTACTTCACTGTGAGCAGTAGTTTGTCTCTAAAGCACTGTGATGGCTGCAATTCTTCTTTCTCTCCAGAAAATAACTGAAAGCACTGGCAATCTAGTGTGTCTCTGATTCACAAGCCATTCATTTGTTGATACCACATTGATCTTCAGCAAATAACTTCATTTTAAAACAATTCCCTCCTCAACCTGGCTTTGTATTTAAGCCCTCCAAGATTTGGAATTTGGGTCAGGGAATTTTCAGTCCATCCTTGGCTACTTCTCATGGTCTTATGGTTTTAAACCAAATTCAAGTTGCAGCAATGCTGGAACTTCTGTTTAACGCATGCCTCTTATGATGATATAAAATGAAGACTCTTGATCTACGAATCCCAACGTCCAATGTGATACTTGGTACTTCCATGAACTGAAATGATTTTTAAAAGGGACTGAAATCACTGAATGAAAAATGGTATAAGCTTCACTTAACCACGTTCCATGGAATGAACAGGGATTAAATTTTGAGCAGAAATTAACAGGATACCCAAGCAAGGAAAGAAGCCAGCCCCCGACCCTCCTTGCAAAGATACCATCTCCTGCCTTGATTTACATCATCACGTGAACCTTCATACATAAGATATGAAACATTGTTTACAATGATCAAGCCTACAATGATCTCAACAGATGAAATTTACAAACAAGCTGCTATTTCAAGAAGTTCACTGTGACAGAAGAAGAAGAGATGGATTATAGTCTGCAGGACAGAAACAAGTTAGAGAAGGTATTCTGTCTGTCTCTCATGAAAAATAATATTTGGTTATAGCACTGATCTGAAAGAAACATCAGGAAACGGAGTTCTTAAAAGATAACTGCAATATTTACTCAGAGATACTGGGGACTGCCGATGCTGGAGAATCTGAGATAACAAGGTGTGGAGCT
>JAHRHZ010000082.1:21359313-21448693 GCA_024137785.1 Ginglymostoma cirratum | reverse complement strand
GCATCAGAGGAGCAGGAAAACTGACGTTTCGGGTCTAGACCCTTCTTTAGAATTTTGTTTTTGTTTTCTGAAGAAGGGTCTAGACCCGAAATGTCAGATTTCCTGCTCCTCTGATGCTGCTTGGCCTGCTGTGTTCATCCAGCTCTACACCCTGTTATCTGAAATATTTACTATCAATGATCCAAGAACCAATTAACCAATCATGGTCTCAGAATCACAGAATTGTTCTGGTGCAGAAGGGGGCCATTCAGCCCATTGTGCTTGTACGGATTTTCAAATGAGCATCATTTACTTGTGCCAATCTCTTCCCTTTACCCCTTATCCTTGCCTACGATTTCTATCTAATCATATAACACCATCTTGAATGCCTGAATTAAACCTGCCTCCACCACATTGCAGGCAGCGTATTCCAGACTGCAGCTACTCACACAATGAGGAAGGTTTTTTCTCACATCACTTTTGTTCCTGTTTACGCATCACTTTAAATCTATGCCCTTTCGTTCTTGTTCCTTCTACAAGTAGGAACAGTTTCTCCTTATCTACTCTATCCAGTCTGCTCAAGATTTTGAAATCCTTGACCAAATCGAATTGAATTAGCTTTACTGTCACAAGTCCTCAAATGAGTACAGTGAAAAGTTTACAGTTGTCATATTACAGCACCATCTTAGGTACAAAGATACCTGGGTACAAGTACTTAAGATCAAATACTTAGGAAACAAAAAGAAAGAAAGAAATAGTCCAGCACCATATATCATAGGAATAAATTATAAAAATAAAGAAGTAAAAAGTTCAGAATATCAGCCTTTCTGACCTAGTCCATGCCAGCACCTGGCCTCAAGAGAGACCTGTACCTTCTCACCACTGCCTGTGCCAGACCCACCAACGTAGGAGTTGCCCACTTCAGGTGCTGCTGGGCCCACTTCACTGATGCCACTGAACCCACAGTCGCCCCACGACCAAGCGTCCCTGGCTGCATTGGGAGGTCAGGCTGCCACCGGGCCATGTATCTGCTTTAGCTGCAGAAGTTGCCTTGCTGGCATTGCTGTCCCCGCTCACTGGACAAGCTTTCCTGTCACCGCCACAGGCCCCGAACTCCAGGGGAACGACCTTGTTGTTGTTGCTACAGGCCCCGAACTCCAGGGGAACGCCCTTGTTCTGCTGCTACCACAGGCCCTGAACAGCGAGAGAACGCGGTCATTGCCACCAGCATCCTATCGCCAGGCGAATGTCCTCACTGCCTCTGCCTCTGACGCTGGGAGAAGCCATGTCTACTAGTCCACATTGTTGGCTCTCACAGTTTCCTCAGAAAGAATTTCTTATAAATTTATTCTCAGAATGTGTGTGCTACTGATAAGGCTGGTAATTATTGCCCATCCATGCATGGTCCTGGTACTGAGCTGCCTTCAGCCACTGGCATTAGCACAACAGTTTTGACAGGTCCACAATTCTTGGCAGTTTCAAGAGGCCCCTGGTCGTCAGCTGTTGGGCAAGGCTTTGGTCTTCAGCAATTGGACAGGCCCCTGGCCCTCGGCAGTTGGACAAGGGCCCCCCCGCCCCACCCCACCCCAACCCTGGTCCTCGGCAGTTGGGACCCCCACCCCCACCCCCAGCCCCCGGCCCTCAGCAGTTGGACAGGGCCCCCCCAGGTTCTCGGCAGTTGGACTGCCCCAACCCCCCACCCCCATTGGTCCTTGGCAGTGGCTGGTTTGTGAAACCAAGAGGCCATGGCATGATTAAGAAATTATATCTGTCTTTACTCTGTCCCTTTTTTTTAACGCATATAATTTATGTAATTAAACAGCACTGTTTTTATGGTGACTTATACGTGTTTTAGTGTTTTTTTTTCACAAATACAAGTAAGAGTAAATATGTATCCGTGATGCAACTGAATGGTTCACTAAGTGCCCATTTCAGAGGGAGAAGTTCAGAGTCCATCGTGTTGATGTGGTACTGAAGTGACATGTAGGCCCAGACCGCACAAGGACGCAATGTTTAGTTTGGTTGTCACAGTGAAAGGTCAGCCTTGTGGTCACTCTTACTCACAGCAGCTTTTTAATTTCTACATTCTGTTGATTTCAAATTGTAAAAACTGCCCATTGTATGGTTCGAATTCACATTCTCCAGGCTATAAACCGAGGCTTTTAGTACTGAAATCAAACCTTGTCAACATGTTTTGCTTTCCTTTTAACGACAGAGCTAGCACAGTGTTCTTTCTGCATTGTCTCACATGTGATTCTGCTGATGGCCTTAACAAGATTATTAACTGCCTTTCTCCTTTTGTTAGATTTCCTACCACTATGCCAGAGCAACTGGACAATCGTCAAATCTGATCTCTGCATCTTTTTGTTTTTACCCACCTCTGTGGGATTTTGAGATCTTTGTTTTCGATGTGTTGACTGGAATTTTCAATGTAGAAAATATTTCACTCTGTGCTGCAATACAATTGTGGACAGCCTGTTGCAGGGGAGTTTCACATAAGATCTATTTTGGTGCTAACATAAACTGCAGGGTGAGTTAATGCAGTCTTGAGAATCGTAATTTTTTCACACGTGTACACTCAGTGCTGCCAGTGTGTGTAATTGGAGCTGGATATAATGAAGTGTTGCCCCACTACCACTGAGGGAAAGCTGTTTGAGCACTTGGATCAGACAAGTCCACGTCCATGGGATGTTTTCCCTTTTCGCAACCTCTGAGATAGTCACAATAAAAGAACAAAGGATTACAAACTGGTTCCAGCTGCAAATACAGTCCAAAATTAACTGTTTCACAACCACCTAAGAAAGGAGGCCATCCAGCCCATCTTTTATTCATTCATGGAATGTGGGTGGTGCTAGCGGGGCTAGCATTTATTGCCATTCCTTCATTACCCTTAATTAAGTGGTGGTCAGCTGCCTTCTTAAATCACTGCAGTCCATGTGCTGTGGGTTGACCCAAAACTCTGTGAGGGAGGGAGTTCCAGGATTTTGACCCAGCAACAGTGAAGGAACGGCAATATATTTCGAAGTCAGGATGGTGAGTGGCTTGGAGGAGAACTTGCAAGTGGTGATGTTCCCATGTATCTGCTGCCCTCAGTCTTCTAGATGGAAGCGATCGTGGGTTTGGAATCTGCTTTAGAAGGGTCTTTGGTGAATTTCTGCTCTAGGAGATGGTACACACTGCTGCTACTGAGCTTCGATGGAGGAGGAAGTGGATGTTTGTAGATGTGGTGCCAAACAAATGGGCTGCTTTGTCCTGGATGGTCTTGAGCTTCTGGAGCTGCACCCATCCAGGCAAGTGGGGAGTATTCCTTCACACTCCTGACTTGTGCCTTGTAGATGGTGGACAGACTTTGGAAAGTCAGGATGTGAGTTACTTGCTGCAGGATTCATAGCCTCTGACTGCTCATTACCACTAACCTTCACTGCAGTGACTGCAATGTCCAAATTACTCATTTTTTATGAACAGTTTACAAACTGATCTGTGTATATATATTTTTTAAACTTATTTCTTTTTGGTTTCTGCTTCTTATTTCTAATCTATGTAATGTGTGTTGTATTACTGACAAGTCTTGGGCTTTGTAACTAATAAGCTCAGCCTCCATTAACTTAAGGAAGCCTGGTTAAATTGATTCCCTTAATACATAAATTCATCTGGTTCCAGGAGAACGACAAGTGGAAGGAAACTGTTTTAAATAAACTTCGTGTGAATCCAGGGATAACTGCAAACCTATCATCTCAGGTGCCTTTGCCGTCTATGTGCGTGGTAAACGTTTCTGTCATGGCTGTTGGTAACTGCACAAATTCATTTGAGCGCTGCCAACTGGGAGCTGCCACGCTTGTCCCCAGGAGCGGTTTGGGAGGAGCTGGTGACAAGGATGTTCAGTGTCAAAGAATAGTACAACACATGAACAGGCCCTTCAGCACCCCCCAAGACTGTGCCAACACCTGATACCGTTCTAAAATAAAACCCTTTTATCTCTACACAGTCCATATCTCTCTATTCCCTGCCTATTCGTGTGTGCGCCAAGATGCCTCTTAAACGTTCCTATTGTCTACTTCTACCGCCTCCTCTGGCAGCACATTCTAGGCACTTACTACACGCTGTAAGAAAAAACCTGCCTCTCACATCTTCTTTTAACTTACTCCCTATGTTCCTGAAAATTGACATTTCTACTCTGGGGGAGAAAAAATGCTCTGACTCTCCATTCTATCAATGCCTTTCATGATTTTATAAACTTTCTATCAAGTCACCCCTCACCCTTTGATGTTCAAGTGAAAATAAAGCAAGTTATTCCAATCTCTCTTCATAACTAATACACTCCAAACTAGGCAATATCTTGGTAAACCATTTCTGCACCCTCTCCAAAGCCTCACATCCTTCTGGGAGTGTGACGACCCATACTGTGCACAATTATCCAAATGTGGCCTAACTAAAGTTCAATACAGCTGCAACATAACTTGATGATTTTTATACTTTGTGCCCTGACCAATGAAGGCAAGCAAGCCGTACACCTTTTTGACCACTTTATCCACTTGTCCAGCCACTTTTAGGGAACTGTGGACCTGTACGTCTAGATCCCTCTGTATGTTGATGCTACAAAGGGTCCTGCCATTTATCACATACTTCCCTCCTGCACTACATCTCCAAAGATGTAGCAACTTGCATTTTTCCAGATTGCACACCATCTGCCATTGCTCTGCCTAAGTTTCCAGCCTATTTATATCGTACTGTATCCTCCAGCAATCCTCCTCGCTATCAACAGCTCCCCCAATCTTTGTGTCATCCGCAAACTTACTAATCGGGCCACCTGCGTTCTCCAAATCATTTATATATATATTAAAAATAACAGGGCTCACAACGCCAATCTCTGCAGAACACCACTGGCCACAGACCTCCAGTCAGAAAAACACCCTTCCACCACTCCTCCCTGTCTTCCATGACCAAGCTAGTTCTGTATCCATCTCACCAGCTCACTGTGAATCCCATATGATGCTGCTGTGATTTTCAATGTCACAGCCATAGGACAGCCTCTCTAGCTGCACGGTGACAGATCTGTCTGCATTCTAGGCCAGCATTTCTCTCAGAACACTGCCCGACTGCACTAAAAACCCTGGCTCCCCTCCTGTGTTGCTTGCTCATCCACAGCTGAACCCCCTGAGTCTCATTGTCTCTGCTTCTGTTGACGTTACATATCCTTTTTTGCCCACTCTGCTCCTCCTCCTCATTAACCTCAGTAGGTGCTAATACAGACACTGGGTTAAGTTGGGCAAGCATTGTGCAATAGTGTATTTCAGTTTCTGGTTTGATTCCCTCAGTTGGGTGTGTTTACACATGCAGAAACCTGTAGACCTGGGGCTCCTTCCATTTGTACTTCACATTCTCTGAGAGACCCTCTTTTAAAAACCCATTTGCAGAAAGACAGTGACAGTAAATGTGTTCTTTAGTCGTTCACCCTCTAGTCTACCTATCTTGAATGCACTTTCTCCTCCTTTAAATGTAGACAACCTTCTCGTTTCCATTGGCATCACTACTGGCCTTCATTCTCTCCTGTGACTATCAGCCCTTTCACTATCTGCCTGTTCTGTCCCCTGTTCCCACTCCCATTCAGATCTTACACCACCTCTTACTCAATTCATCTACTCGTTCTCCCACCCCACTGCACCCAATTGCCCCATCGTGTTACCCACTATGCAGTTCCTGACCCTCCTGGTCCCTATTGCCTCTATCCCTGTGGCTCTCCCCTCTGTCTCCCAGTTTCCTCTCTCCACTCACCAGGATCCTTCCAGTTCCCCCAGCAACACCACTCCTTAGGTTCAATTCCCTACTGTTCCTTTCCAGCCAGCCCACCTTTCTGTGACCTTTTCAGTTGAGTGTCAGTCATGTTTATTGGCATCGGCCAGTGTAGATGGCCCACTTGGGCAGCCTAGTGGGCCTGGTCAGCCTTCACTCTTTACAAGGTTAGCATTTACCTGCAACTTGAAAGACTGTTTATGGCTGAGTCCTCTCATGAACTGGTTGACCAGGTGAGTCTTTGCGCAAAGAAATAATTTGGTTGTGAAAGAGCTAAGTTAGTGAAAAGATTTGTACCCACTAGAGCTTGGAGGAAGAAGTCTGTATTACCAGATACACACCTCATATCTTTAATATACATATTAGATAGGTTTGTGAAAACGCCAGTGTCTTCCATTTGGCTTACAGGATTACACAGGATTAAGTGTATTTTCTGCAGGTTGGAGTATTCATAAGTTTTCATGTTATGCTAATGATTGCAAAAGAGGTTCCCTGAAGCCAACCTGAAAGCTTTTCATTTGGAAACCAAGGGGCAAAACTACAAAGCGCTGTCAAGAAACTGAACTATTTTCGTCTTGCCAATTATTTCCCATCTCACCCTTCAATAAGCTTTGGGATGTCCTGAAGAATTCTGCCCACTATAATTGATCGTCAGATTGGTATCACATTGATGTTTGTGGTATCCCACTGTGCACATATTTGTCTGCCACATTACCTACATTACCATAATAACTGAACTTCAAAAGTAATTAATTAGCTCTGAATTCCTGGGGTCATGAAACAATTTTATTGACATATAGTTAAAGGTGTCTTCTTAAGAAAGTGTTCTCTGTTCGACAGCACTACCCAGGACCCCTCCATTAACTGTACAAATTCTGCCTGGTTTGCCTTACCAAAATGCAACACCTCACATTTATTTAAATTAAACTCCATCTGCTATTCCTTGGCCCATCAACCCACCTAATCAAAGTCCCTTTGCACTCCGAGATCACCTTCTTCCCTGTTCACAGTACCACCAGTGTTGGTGTCATCTACAAACTTACTAATCATATTTCCTAAATTCGCATCTGGATCATTTATATAAATGACAAACAAAAATGGACCTAGCATTGATCGGTGTGGAACACCGTAGTCCTTGTGGTTCAATATGTCACTGAAATTTGATCACCAACCTTTGAAGATTGTCTGGTCAATGATGGTGCCCTGTTGTCCACACATTAAATAAAGCAACATGCAGGCTTTTACCAGGATCCATTTGACGAATCCTGTGGCAGTAGAGAATTGGCAAGGCAGACACGACTGGGAACCTGGGAGGCTTGAGTCGAGCATCTGCACAGGACAGGTGCATGAAGGTTGTTCATGCTGTGTTAGGACAAAGGGATCTTCATGCAGTGGCATCTGTGACTGTGTAGATCTCTTCGGGATACCCTCAGCTCCCCGAAAAAGCGCACAGGCCAGAGAAAGGGTGAAGTAGAGAGCTGAAGCATCCACCAGACTGTTTAAACAGCTGAGTCCCCAGGAAAGCATTGATTGATTGATAATTCTGGCTGCCAGAAGTTCTCTGTCAATTGCACAATGTTTACTTACAGAAGATAAAGAAATTTCAAGAGCTTGTAGTTTCTGCTATTGTTACTTTAAATATCCTGGATGATTTACAATTTTATTGACATATAGTTAAAGGTGTCTTCTTAAGAAAGTGCAAAGTTATGAATTAATTGTTTTTTTCAAAGTTTTCTTGATTTAACCTATTATCCCTATGAGGAGCTGGATGAACACAGCAGGCCAGGCAGCATCAGAGGAGCAGGAAAGCTGACGTTTTGGGTCGGGACCCTTCTTCAGCGTCCTGATCCGAAACATCAGCTTTCCTGCTCCTCTGATGCTGCCTGGCCTGCTGTGTTCATCCAGCTCCACACCGTGTTATCTCAGACTCCAGCATCGGCAGTTCTTACTATCCCTTTGAGGATTATTGTTTTGATACAAAGTGTGGTGTGGTTGAATGGGCATGGGAGTGCCATAGCTTGGTATGTTGGATATGAGAGGCTATGGGAAGTAAGTCTGGTGCCTTATCTTGGTGTGGAATGTGTATGAGGCCTCAAGGGTGGTTTCCAAACATGGTGTGACCGGGGGAAGTGTGGATGTTTGAGTGGTTGTAATGAGGTCAGCCAGACGGACCTCATAGAATATAAGTTCCCTGACTGGGGCTGTTAACCTGGTCTAATCAGAGAGCCCTGGCTGACAGATAAAAGGAGTGTCAGACATTCCAACACTCTTGAGATCCAGCTCTGAGGGAACTGAATCAGAGTCAAGGACTCTCCACATGTAAATAAAGGGTAACATGGTGATCAGATACCGCCCTCTGTGGAGTTATTTCAGGTGTGAGGAGTAAGGGCTAAAGGACCTTACTGTTTGATTACAACCGGCACAACAGGGCTAAGACCTACAGCTCTGAGGCAGATCTTTTAAACACATCCCCTTCCCTAATGGCTGCCTCCAAACTGTTTCAGGGGTAACAGGCACAACTGCAGCCTGAACCTACCCCTCCAGAATGAAAACCCCATCTCAACATAAGTTCTAGTAGACAAAGCAGTTGCTTTCACCACACTGCTGTGCTGCAGAAAGATCTGAGCTGCATGCCAGAGACATATAAAAGCATTGGAGAAATTCCACCTGCCTCCACCACAACCTTCAGATCCAATGTGAGAACTGTCGACCAAAAGCTAGTGCCGTCCACATGAATTCAGGCAAAACTACTGCAAAATCAGGCACAATGAACTAGGAAGAGGACCCAGGTGGATGAAAAGCAATGATGGAGTTGATTTGGATTGCTCTACAGCGAGCAAGCATTGATTTGATGGACTGAAGACTCTCCTCCCATAATGCAAAGACTCCATGTGCAAGTTTGGTAGAATCAGATTCCATGGAATCCTCAAAATGTGCCATTGGAGGGCATAGGGAGGGCATTAAATGCCAGCCTACTTCCTCTGTTGGCAACACCATGTCTACTGTAGAATCATAGAATCATATAGTGCAGAAGAGGCCCTTCAGCCCATCGACTCTGCACTAACAAAACCTAAATCTACACTAGTCCCACTTGCCTGCACTAAACCCATAACCTTAAATGTTATGACATATCATATCATGTGCCCATACAAGTCCTTGTTAATAGCTGTAGGGTTTCCCACCTCAACTACGCTTCCAGGCAGTGCATTCCAGATTCCCACCAACCTCTGGGTGAAAAAGATTTTCCTCAAATCCCTCCTAAATCTCTTGCCTTTTACCTTAAATTTAAACCCCTACATATTTGCTGACCCTTCAACTAAGAGGAACAGCTACTTCCTATTCACCCTGTCCATGCCTCTCATAATTGTATACACTTCTGTCAGGTCCCCTCTCCACCTTTTCTGCTCGAAAGAAAGCAACCTGATTTTACCAAGGAGCAAATTTGTAGAATTAGCCTTTGTGTTGGATGTATTGTTTGGTTGTGGCACAATTATTGGAGACTGAATTGAAACAGGCTGAAAGTAACCAAATGTACAATGGTGATTAGCCATTCTGGGAAGCAAACAGAGATAATAGGTACTGCAGATGCTGGAGAATCCGAGATAACAAGGTGTGGGAGCTGGATGAACACAACAGGCCAAGCAGCATCATAGGAGCAGGAAGGCTTGACGTTTCGGGCCTAAACCCTTCATCAGAAATGGGGGAAGGGAAGAGAGTTCTGAAATAAATAGGGAGAGAGGGGGAAGGGAAGAGGGTTCTGAAATAAATAGGGAGAGAGGGGGAGGCGGGTAGAAGATGGACAGAGGAGAGGATAGGTGGAGAGGAGACAGACAAGTCAAAGAGGCGGGGATGGAGCCAGTAAAGGTGAGTGTAGGTGGGGGGGGTAGGGAGGAGATGGGTCAATCCAGGGAGGACGGACAGGTCAAGGGGGCGGGATGAGGTTAGTAGATAGGAGATGGGGGTGGGGCTTGAGGTGGGAGGAGGGGATAGGTGAGAGGAAGGACAGGTTAGGGAGGTGGAGATGAGCTGGGCTGGTTTTGGGATGCGGTTGGGGGAGGGGAGAATTTGAAGCTTGTGAAATCCACATTGATACCATTGGGCTGCAGGGTTCCCAGGCTGAATATGATTTGCTGTTCCTGCAGCCTTCGGGTGGCATCATTGTGGCATTGCAGGATGCCCAGGATGGACATGTCATCTGAGGAATGGGAGGGGGAGGTGAAATGATTCGCGACTGGGAGGTGCAGTTGTTTGTTGCGAACTGAGTGCAGGTGTTCTGCAAAGCTGTCCCCAAGCCTCCGCTTGGTTTCCCCGATGTAGAGGAAGCCACAACGGGTACAGCGGATGCAGTATACCACATTGGCAGATGTGCAGTTGAACATCTGCTTGATGTGGAAAGTCTTCTTGGGGCCTGGGATTGGGGTGAGGGAGGAGGTGTGGGGGCAGGTGTAGCACTTCCTCCAGTTGCAGGGAAAAGTGCCGGGTGTGGTGGGGCTGGAGGGGAGTGTGGAGCGGACAAGGGAGTCACGGAGAGAGTGGTCCCTCCGGAAAGCAGATAAGGGTGGGGAGGGAAAAATGTCTTTGGTGGTGGGGTCTGATTGCAGATGGCGGAAGTGTCGGAGGATGATGCGTTGGATCCGGAGGTTGGTGGGGTGGTATGCGAGGACGAGGGGGATTCTTTTTTGGTTGTTATTGCAGGGACGGGGTGTGAGGGATGAGTTGTGGGAAATGTGGGAGACACGGTCGAGGGCGTTCTCGACCACTGCGGGGGGGAGGTTGTGGTCCTTGAAGAATGAGGACATCTGAGATGTGCGGGAGTGGAATGTCTCATCCTGGGAGCAGATGCGGCGGAGGTGAAGGAATTGGGAAAAGGGGATGGCATTTTTGCAGGAAGGTGGGTGGGAGGAGGTGTAGCTGTGGGAGTCGGTGGGCTTGAAATGGATATCGGTTTCTAGGTGGTTACCAGAGATGGAGATAGAGAGGTCCAGGAGGGAGAGAGATGGTCCAGGTGAACTTCAGGTTGGGGTGGAAGGTGTTGGTGAAGTAGATGAACTGTTCGAGCTCCTCGTGGGAGCACGAGGCGGCGCCGATACAGTCATCAATGTAACGGAGGAAGAGGTGGGGTTTAGGGCCAGTGTAGGTATGGAAGAGGGATTGTTCCACATCACCTACAAGGAGGCAGGCATAGCTTGGGCCCATGCGGATACCCATGGCCACCCCCTTTGTCTGTAGGAAGTGGGAGGAATTGAAAGAGAAGTTGTTGAGGGTGAGGACGAGTTCGGCTAAGCGGATGAGGGTGTCGGTGGAGGGGGATTGGTCAGTTCTGCGGGACAGGAAGAAGCGGAGGCCCTTTCGGCCATCTGCATGGGGAATACAGCTGTATAGGGACTGGACGTCCATAGTAAAGATGAGGTGATGGGGACCGGGGAATTGGAAGTTCTGGAGGAGGTGGACGGCATGGATGGTGTCACGGACGTAGGTAGGGAGTTCCTGGACCAAAGGGGGTGAAAATGGAGTCTAGGTAGGTGAAGATGAGTTCGGTGGGGCAGGAGCAGGCAGAGACAATTTATTTCAGAGCCTGCTGGGAAGCAAACAAGCTGGATTTGAGCTTTACTCTGTTGTTCTAATGCATAATGTTCTGTCCTTTCTATGTAAGGCACTGAAAACTCTGGATAAACTGGAGGTTGTGAATTTTGGTGACTGTTTGGTTCGATCGGAAGGAGCTTGTGCTATTGCAAAGTCCCTCCAGAGTGGCTTGAACAAACTGAAAGTAAGTACATGAACTGACTACGGTCCGACGTATAACCACTGTCCGTCCCTCTGTCTGGTTCGTATGCCGGTTTCAAATTTTTTTAAAATTGCAAATAAAAGAAATGAAAGAAATTAATTCAGTTTAATTTAAAATTTTACTTTGGATCCAGCATGTTACTGAACTGTCACAGTGCTCTAATGGGTCATACGATTAGTCTCAAAACACCTTCCTGGTCATCACCAAGTCAGTTAACATCCAGCTTTGAGATATTAGCCTATTCATTACCATTTCACTGCCTCGTTAATGTCCTTGTCACCTTTGGATTCACACACTCCTTGCCATTCGCAACAGATTTCTTTCACAATGTACAAAGTATATTTGCTAACCTGACGGTAAAGCTATGATTTTAAAATTCTCATCCTACTTTTCTAATTACCTCCATGGCCTCACCACTACCTGTCTCTGATTCTTCCTTCAGTCATACAACCCTTTGAGATATCCGCACTCCTCCAATTTGAGCCTGTTGAGCTTGCCCAGTTTTAATTGCTCCATAATGGGTGCAAGAACTAAGAACTTAACCTCTGGAATTCCCTCCTGAAACCATAGCATCTTTCGTTCCTCCTTTCAGGTGCTCCTTGGAAACTTACTTCTTTCGGACATGTTTTTGGTCATCAGTGTGACCAAACCCCAGCCAAAGTTCCCCAGGTTACTGCAGCTGTAGGTGGACATGCTACATCATGAGGCTCCTGTTTGAGGAGCACTGAACTACACCCCCACATCATTGCTGCCTCACAGCATGGTTACTTTAAAATAGGATCCTTCCCTTGAGATAACAAGGTGTAGAGCTGGATGAACACAGCAGGCCAAGCAGCATCAGAGGAGCAGGAAAGCTGACGTTTCGGGTCTGGACCCTTCTTCACCTTTCTCCCTGACCTGGCTCTCTAGATTTTTGAATTAAAAGTTCAGAGTATCCACAGTACTTCAGGGTTCTTATCCATCATGATGACATTCACCCATCCTAAAATCCTCTTAATAAAATCTGAAAGAACTGCAGATACTGTAAATCAGGAACAAAAACATCCTTCATAGATGCTGCCAGACCTGCTGAGCTTTTCCAGCAACTTTATTTTTGTTCCTAAGATCCTCTTACACGATCAAATTTTGTTCCCAATCCTCCTGTAACATATAATGGGACATCTCACCACTATGTCAATGTCGGTTGTTAACTTTTTTTTAAGATGGTATCTCTGACAGTGCAGCACTTCCTCAGTACTGTGCACTGGAGTGTCAGCTGTGGCTCAGTCAGTAGCACTGTTGCCTCTGAGTTACAATGTTCATAGAAATGAAGGTTGACACTCCACTGGAGCATTTGTAGGATGTGCATTTTATAAATAAGACCTGGATTAAGACCCTGTCCGACTTTTCGGGTAGCTATAAATGATCATAGGGTGCTGTTTTAAAGAAGATCATGGAGTTGTCCTGATAAATATTCATCCATCCATAGACGTCACAAACAAAGCTGATGGTCTGGTCATTAACACATTGCCAGTGTGCGAGCTTGCTGCGTGCAAATTGGCTGCTACACTTTTGAATAACTCCACAGAGGCCAGTGTTCTGTCACCAAGTTACCCTTTATTTACACATGGAGTGTCCTTGACACTGATCCAGCTCCCTCATAACCCAAGTCTCAGAGTGAACAAAATGTATAACACTCCTGTTCTTAACTGTCAGCCAGGGCTCCTGATTGGACCACCCCCAATCAGGGAACTCATATTCTACAAGATCCACCTGGCTGACCTTGTTACAGTCACTTCACATTTGCTACATAACACATTACAGCAGGGACCACACTTCAAAAGTAATCCATTGGCCGTAAAGCATCACTTTGTCCTGTCCAGTGATTGAGAAAAGCCCTATAAAAATGCAAGTCTTACTTTTTAACAACTATTATCCCACTAATTACCTGCAATCTGAAAATTACATTTTTTTTAAGCGACACATCCAGATTTGAGAGAAAGCGTTCCCTCCAGATTATGAGCCTGATCATTTGGAGCCTGGTCTTTTACTTGTGCCATGAAGAAGGTTATGCACAACTGGAATAAGAATCGGTATCTCTCAGTGTGAGGGGCCTTTCTCCCAATGGTCTCATCTCCTACTAAGACTAACCAGCATGTTGTGCCTTTTTTGGCCATTAGCAGTACATGTCTCAGACCTGTTCATCCAAACTTCAGAAAGATGCCAGTCAGCCTTCAGCGAAAATGGGCAAAACATGAAGAAAGAAAATAATGAATTGGTTTGTGGAAAAATTGTGAAGTGAAATTGCTGCAAGATTAACAACAGTATTTGACCCCCTTAGGGCCCTGCGAAAGGGTTGAACGAGACAGACTTTCTGTAATTTTAAGAGAATGGTTTCACCACTTGTAGATCCTAATCCCAGACTGTTTAAATCTCTTTATTAAGAGGAATGTAAAGTGGAAGCTTTTAAACCAAATGGGATTAGAACCAAGGGCAACAAGATATTTTTCGTGTATTGATGCTGACTCTGGTTCAGGCTGATTGCTCAGGGTGTGTTGAGCTGTGACCATTTCCCAGCTGTAATGTGCACAGGACCCAAAACAGAGCTGGAACCCACCTGACACACTGGAGTTAGTTTTCAATGCTTGGCTGAATTGACTGGCTAATCTGCGCTGGGATTATCAATGCAGAACTTGTAGGCCCGTAAATCTCACAGATGTTGCAGTTGAGGTATTGGGCTAGAAATAATCGTGTGAGATCCTCTGACTGTGACTCAGGTGGAGTAACATTTTAAACCTCAGTGCCTCTGTGATTGGGTCATTGTGTTGCTGTAAAAGACTATGGTGTGTTGCACATTCACAAATCAAGGACAGATGGTGCTTGCCAAGGTACAGTCCACATAATGTTAAATTACATTAGTTTGAGATCTTACTCTACTCCTTGTGAACATTTTCATGCAAAGTAGCCACAGGAGGAGACTATTCAGCCCCTTGAGTCCACTCTGCTATTCTACTATGTATGTACATCCATTCCATTTACTCATCTTTTCTGTTTTCTGTTTCTAATTCAGGAAACCCAGCACAGATTTATTAAAGGTCAATCATGTCTAGCAACCTTGATTGAGTTTTCAGATGAATTTTAGAATGGATTGATGAGAGTCAGTTATTGTGATATATATGGACTTTAAAAAGGCATTTGAAAGAAGTGCCACATAAGCTTTCCAGCACAGTTAAAGTCTATGGGCATGAAGGTGGTTCATTGACAGGAAACAGAGAAGAACAGTGAATCATTTTAGTGGACAGGAGTTAAGTTCCCCAGGGTCAGGACTATGACTACTGCTTTTCTTGATCCACATTAATGATTTAAACTTGGGTATAGAGGACATAATTTCAAATTTTGTAACTGATGCAGAATTTACAAGTACTGTAAATTATGACGAGGATATGATGGACGTCAGGAGGATGTGGACAGAGCGATGGTGGAAATTCAATGCAGGTAACAATGAAGAGATGCATTTTGTTGTTGGGTTAAAATCCTGCAACGCCCTTCCATACCAAACAATAAGAGTGCCTTCACCACATGGACTGCAGCGATTCAAAATGGCAACTCACCACCAGCTTGTTAAGGTGAATTAGTTTGGTCAACAGAGGTTGTTCTTATCAGCAACAGCCAGATCTCATGCCTAGTAAAGAAATGGCTGAATGAGCAGAGATGGGACTTGATTTCAAGTCAGTGAATAAATAATACTATTGACAATGTGGCCCTCCCTCAGTGTTGCACTGGAGTGTGTGTCCATGTGTTTGAGTTGCATTGAAACCCCCAATTGGATGGGAGTGATACCAACAATGGAAACTAATAGAAACACAGAAGAGCAGGAGTAGGCCATTCAATCCTTCGTGTCTACTCCACCATTCAATTTGATCATGGCTGACTATTGAGCTTAACACCTTAATCCCACCCTCCCTCTATATCACTTGAATCCTTTAGCCGCAACAGCTATATCTATGTCCTTCTTGAAAACATAATGTTTTGGCCTCAACCACTTTCTTTGGTAGTGATTTCCACAGTCTCACCATTCTCTGGGTGAAGAAATTTCTCCTCATCTCTGTCCTAAAATGTTTGTCCCTTATCCATGCAGTGATTGCAATGAGGTCAGCCACATGGACCTCGCTTCTGTGGGGATTTTAAACAAACATTTTTGCAGCTGGATAAATACCCAATCCTTCACATAGAGGATTTATGCACAAAGCTGGCAGTGGGGGTAATGCTGTCCTTCATGAAGCTGGACATGAGCCATGTTTACTTGCAGTTAAATGAGGAATCCCAGAATAATGCCACAATTAATACCCATAAGAGTTTGTACCAATATATGAGACTGCCATTTGGGGTATAGTCAGCCTGTGCAATTTTTCAGCAGATAATGTTTAAGGAAGGTAGCAAAGACAAGCCAGGGAACTACATGCCTTTGAGCCTGACATCGGTGGTAGGCACATTATTAGAGAGGATACTTAGGGACAGGATCAACCAACATTTGGATAGGCAACGTGTGGTTAGGGATAGTCAGCATAGATTTGTGCGCAGGAAGTCATGGCTGACAAATCTTTTAGAGTTTTTCAAAGAGGTACCCAAGAGAATGGATGGGGGTAGGGCAGTAGATGTTCTCTATGTGGACTTTCATCAGGTCTTTGACAAGGTCCCATACGGCAGGCTAGTCATGAGTTGGGTTGAATGGGATGCAGGGAGACCTAGCTAATTGGATTCAAAATTGGATCATAGGGAGGAAACAGAAGGCGATGATTGAAGGTTGTTTCTCGGACTGGAGGCCTGTGACTGGTGGTATGCCACAGGGATCAGTGCTGGGGCCTTTGTTATTTACATAAATAATCTGGATGTGAGTACCTAAGATGTGATTAATAAATTTGCTGATGATATAAAATTAGGAGGTTATCAAAAATTACTAGAGGGATCTTGATCAGTTGGGGAAGTGGGCTGAGGATTGTCAATTGCAATTCAATACAGGTAAGTGTGGGGTGTTGCACTTTGGAAAGTCAAGCCAAGATAGGACTTCCACTGTAAATGGTAAGGTCCTGAGGAGTGTTGTGGAATAGAGGGACCTAGGAGTACAAGTACATAGTTTGTTGAAAGCAGAGTCGCAGGTGAACAGGGTGGTGAAGAAGGCATTTAGTATGCTGACCTTCATCGGTCAAGGCATTGAGTATAGGAGTTGGGACATTATGTTACAGTTGTATCAGTCATTCGTGAGGCCGCACTTGGAGTATTGTGGACAGTTTCGATCACCCTGTTATAGGAAAGACATAGTTAAACTGGAAAATGAGCGAAGAAGATTTACAAGGATATTGTCAGGACTAGTAGCCCTGAGTTATAGGGAGAGGTTGGCCAGGATAGGACTTTATTCCTTGGAACGTGGGAGAATGAGGGGTGACCTTATTGAGGTGTATAAAATCATGAGGGGTGTAGATAGGATGAATGGATATAGTCTTTTTCCCAGAGATGGGGAATTGAAAGCTAGAGGGCATAGGTTTAAGGTAAGAAAGGATAGATTTAAGAAGGACTTAAGGGACAACTTCTTCACACAGAGAGTGGTGCAGATATGGAATGGGCTGCCAGAGAAAGTGGTTGAGGCAGGTAGAATAGTAGCATGTAAAAAAACATTTGGATAGGTACATGGATGAGAAGGGTTCAGAGGGATATGGATCAAATGCGGGCAATTAGAACTAGCTGAGACGGCACCATGGTCAGCATGGACCTGTTTGGGTTGAAGGGCCTGTTTCCATGCTGTATTACTCTATGACTCTCTGACTCTATAACATTTAACAAGTTCTACTCCAGATCTCCATTTATCTAGATGATATTCCAATAACAGGGAAAGCCAATAAGGAACACTTAGAGAAATTTTCCTAGGGTGGACGTAGCTATTACGAGGGGCCGTAGTTTTAAAGTGTGTGGAGGTAGACACAGAGGGGACGTCAGAGGTACTTTCTTTACTCAGAGACTGGCAGGGGCGTGGAATGCATTGCCGGAAAGGGTAGCGGAGTCAGCCTCATTCGGGGCATTTAAGCGGCTATTAGATAGGCATATGGATGATAGTATAAGGTAGGGGTGGAGGTTAGATAGACCTTAGGATGAGGGTAAAAGTTCGGCACAACATCGTGGGCCAAAGGGTCTGTACTGTGCTGTACTGTTCTACGTTCCGTGTTCTATGTTCTGTGTTCTAGAACTCAGAAATAATCCTCAGACATTTCTCCCAGGTAGGTGTATGCTTTAAAAAGGAAAAATGTGTGCTCTAGGCACACTAAGTGACCTACTTGGGCTACAGAGTTGACAAGACTGTGTGATACCATTGTAAGATAAAGTGAAGGCAGTCAACAGTGCTCCAGCTCCCATGTCTGTCCTGGAACATAGGTCTTTCCTTGAGCTGGTGAACTATTGTGAAAGTTCACACATAACGTGGCCCCATACTGGCACCAACCATGGAGGATGGAATATTATCATGGGGAGCAAGAGTGATTGTCCCAAGCAAAGGCCGTCGCCAGATACTCGATGAACTCCACCAGGGGTTTCCAAAATGAAGATGTTGATGAGAAGTTCTGTCTGAATGCAGAGCAGAGCCCAGAGCGCCAACAGGGACAAAAATTACAGCCAGCAGCTCCCCTACATTTGTGGGAATGGCCGAGAAAACACTGGACTGAGTTATACATTGACTGTGCAGGTCCTTTCATGGGCTCAATGTTCTAAGTCATTGTGGATGCCCACTCAAAGTGGCTGGATGTGCATTGAGTTCATTAATCAAACACGGGGATGATGACAGAAAAGCTGCGCGCATCTTTTGCAATACATGGACTCTGCAAGTGTTGATTGCAAATAATGGGCCATCATTTACACAACAGTGTATTTCCTAAAGTCAAACGGTGTTCATCATACAAGGACAGCTCCATACCACCCATCATCCAATGGTCTGGTGGAAAGAGCAGTCCAAACTTTGAAGGCAGGCATAAAGAAGAAGCCAACAGCTTCACTATACACCAATCTGTCCGGGTTCCTATTAGGACCAGCCCTCACACAACTACAGGGAAAGCTCCAGCAGAGTTGCTAATGAGGAGACAGCTCCACACCAGGTTAAATCTGATCTTCCTGGACCTGGGTGGGGAGAGGGTGAGAGAACATAAGGAACGCCAATGCCAGACACAGGTCTCTGCTAAACTGGAGAGACAGTTTACTTTAGGGGATGAAGTTTGAAGTAGGACCCACAGCAATGGCCCTGCCTGGGTGTGAGGCATGGTGAACGCAAGGTCAGGTCCAGTGTGATATAAAGTTCAGGTAGGTGTGACAGTCCTGAACAAGCACGTGGACCATATGAAAGCTACAAATGTGTAAATGGTGCTGGAGCAAAATGTGCCCAGCTCCTCAACTGCCTTTCCGACTGTTCTGGAATCCATGGTTTCTACTTCCCTGTCAAGTGTTAAAGATACCTTGGAATCTGAGATGGACATAGTGAATGTCACTGCCTGGACACCTTTGCCGCGTGAAGAGGAGAATGAATTTCTTCCAAGACACTCCGAGCACAAGAGGCAAGCTACTGTGTGTTACACGCTGCCTATATCAGGGGCAGAGTCAGAGGAACCTGACCTGGCGCCGCAGGAGGAGCTACAAAATAAATTGGCCTATGTCCTTTGACTCAGAGGAAGGGGGATGTCGTGATGGTAACAAGGTCAGCCAGGTGGACCGAGTTCCCTGAGTAGGGCTGTTAATTTGGTCCAATCAGTGAGTCCTGGCTGACAGTTATAAACAGCAGTGTCAGAAGTTCTATTCACTCTGAGAGCTGGCTCTGAAGGCGCTGGATCAGTGACAAGGACTTTCCATGTATAAATAAAGGGTGACTTGGTAACTGGATACTGTCCTCTGTGCAGTTATTTCAATCCTAAAACCATGATCTCTGTTCTGGCTCCACCATAATCAGGAATGGCCTTCTTGCATTTAATGTGTCCAGTCCTGTTAGAGTTTTATAGGTTTCTCTGCGATTTCCCCTCATTCTTCTAAACTCCAGTGAATAAAGCCCTAACGGACTCAATCTCTCATATGTCAATGCTGCCATCCCAGGAATCAATGTGGTAAACCTTCACTGCACTCCCTCTGTAATAAGAACACTGTTCCTCAGATAAGGAGACCAAAACTGCTCACACTATTCCAGGTGTGGTCTCACTAACGCTCTGTAAGATATCCCTGTTCCTGTACTCGTACCCTCTCACCATTAAGGCCAACAGACCATTTGCGTTCTTTACTACCTGCTGCACCTGCATGCTTACTTTCAGTGACTGGTGCACAAGGACACCCAGGTCTCATTGCACACTCCCCTGTCTCAAGTTACAGTTATTCAAATAATAATCTGCTTCTATATTTTAGCTACCAAAGTGGATTACCTCACATCTGTTCACATTATACTGCATCTGCCATGCAATGCCAATTCTGCGCCAACACCTTGGGATCCATTCTGTGTACTTTATGGTCGTACCATTAAACATCTTTTGGGAAACAAAAAATAACTTATCAAGGTATTTAGTTTCTAATCAACCTGTTCAGGGACATTGTTACACACTTCTGGAGCAGGTGGGACTTGAACCAGGGAACTATTAGCCTAACCTGATAGGAGTTTATAAGATTGTGAATGGCATGGACAGAGTGGGAAGTATGAGGCTTTTTCTCAGGGTGGAGGGGTCAATTACTAAGGGATCAAGGTGCGTGAGGGGAAGTTTAAAAGAGATGAGTGAGGCACATTTTTCACACAAAGGGTGGTGAGTGCCTGGAACACGCTGCCACAATAGCAGCATTCAAGAAACACCTGGATGAATACATGAACAGGAAGGGAGTAGAGGATACGGATCCTGTAGGTGAAGACAATTTTAGTGTGGAAGGGCAAAATGTGTCAACACAGGCTTGGAGGGCTGAAGGGCCTGTTCCTGTGCTGTATTGTTCCTTGTTCTTTTGCACAGCAGGGACACCACCAACGCACCCTAATCTACCAAAGTATGTCTTTCGTCGAGATCTAAAACACCTGTAGCATCTGGATATTTTAGACCTAAACATTAAATGTTGCCTTCTGGTTGTGAATGCCTCATCTATTCATAGTTAACATGGGTTGAAAGGCCTACCTTCACATCTGTGTTAAAGCTCACAGGGAATTATCAAGATATTGTTCCTGTGCATGATCAAATCTATGTTGATCAAATACTTTGTTCATTTTTTTAAATCACAACTCATTTTATAGCTTTTAGTATTGTTCCTGGTACTTTAATTATGCTGTAATGTTCAATTTTTTTGGGGTGTAACATTTTGCTATTGATTATCTTCATACTAACATTAGACTTGCTCTTCATTGCTGCCAGAGAGAATGACGTAAAGATGTAGTGGCACAAATTACAAGAACGTCCACACAATTTGTTGTTCTTTCCAGGACTTGAAGGCATACTGTGCACGCATTAATACAGTAAAACTTAATTAGAAGGCAGCAAGCTGTTTATCCTATATTAAAGAGACATAAACACACATTGCAACTTCTCAAATTCATTTTGCAGCTCTGTAATTACTTGCAGTAGGTTGAGCTTTCAGAAAATGATCCCAGAATAATTACTAACAATGCACTGGTTCCAAATTACCATGTGCTTGTAATAAGCCAAGTCATAAATAATGATCCAAAGAGAACTTGGCAAATCATTTATTGTGCTCTAAGCCTTGAAGCAATGGTTGGTAATTTCTTCATGCAGAGTGGAGGACTCCCTTCAGTTATTAATGCAATCCTTTGTCCTACCACCACAATGTTGACACACTGCTTGGTCCCAGAGCTAGGTTGTTACAGGATTCTGAAAACATCTATTGTCTACAGGTTTAGTACCAGAGGACTGGAGGATTGCAAATGTTGTGCCCTTGTTCAAGAAGGGCAGTAGAGATGACCCAGGTAATTATAGACCAGTGAGCCTTACATCTGTTGTAGGAAAAGTTTTGGAAAGGATTATAAGAGATAGGATTTATAATCATCTAGCAAGCAACAATTTGATTGGAGATAGTCAACATGGATTCGTCAAGGGCAGGTCGTGTCTCACAAACCTCATTGAGTTTTTTGAGAAGGTGACCAAGCATGTGGATGAGGGTAGGGCAGTTGACGTGGTGTACATGGACTTCAGTAAAGCCTTTGATAAGGTTCCACATGGTAGGCTATTGGAGAAAATGCGGAGGCATGGGATTGAGGGAGATTTAGCAGTTTGGATTAGAAACTGGCTTTCTGAAAGAAGCCAAAGAGTGGTGGTTGATGGAAAATATTCAGCCTGGAGTCCGGTTACTAGTGGTGTGCCACAAGGATCTGTTTTGGGACCACTGCTGTTTGTCATTTTTATAAATGACTTGGACGCAGACATAGGTGGATGGGTTAGTAAGTTTGCAGATGACACTAAAGTCGGTGGAGTGGTGGACAGTGTGGAAGAATGTTGCAGGTTGCAGGGAGACTTGGATAAACTGCAGAATTGGGCTGAAAGGTGGCAAATGGAGTTCAATGCAGACAAATGTGAGGTGATGCACTTTGGGAAGAATAATAGGAAGGCAGAATACTGGGTCAATGGAAAGATTCTTGGTAGTGTGGATGTGCAGAGGGATCTTGGTGTCCAGGTACATAGATCCCTGAAAGTTGCCACCCAGGTTGATAGTGCTGTTAAGAAGGCATATGGTGTGTTAGGTTTCATTGGTAGAGGGATTGAGTTCCGGAGCCGTGATGTCATGCTGCAACTGTACAAAACGCTAGTGCGGCCTCACTTGGAATATTGCGTACAGTTCTGGTCGCCCCATTACAGGAAGGATGTGGAAGCATTGGAAAAGGTGCAGAGGAGATTTACCAGGATGTTGCCTGGTCTGGAGCGAAGGTCTTATGAGGAAAGACTGAGGGACTTGGGTCTGTTCTCATTGGAGAGAAGAAGGCTAAGAGGGGATTTAATAGAGACCTACAAAATGATCAGAGGATTAGATAGGGTGGACAGTGAGAGTCTTTTTCCTAGGATGATGACGTCGGCTAGTACGAGGGGGCATAGCTGCAAATTGAGGGGTGATAGATTTAAGACAGATGTCAGAGGCAGGTTCTTTACTCAGAGAGTGGTAAGGGTGTGGAATGCCCTGCCTGCCAATGTAGTTAACTCAGCCACATTAGGGGCATTTAAACAGTCCTTGGATAAGCATATGGATGATGATGGGATAGTGTAGGGGGATGGGCTTAGATTAGTTCACAAGTCGGCGCAACATTGAAGGCCGAAGGGCCTGTTCTGCGCTGTATTGTTCTATGTTCTATGTTCTATGTTCTATGACACAGGTATCCACAGGCAAAAAAGCAGCAGTCTGAGCCAGTCTGGCAGTGAGCTGAAATTCCATGAACCCAGGCTGAGCTTTCACCAGAGCACTGACACAATGGATGATTTTTGTCTGTGCCATAGTGGAAGATGAGATTTAGCTGACTCTACTGAATGGGACTAAACATTGTCACGTGTCCCACCCTGGGTTCAAGGGTTAGGATGCTCTGAAGGTCACAGATAACAAAGTAGCCCCTATTTGACCCCTATTTTTCAGGTAAAGGAAGATCATCACTCAGTCTGCATGGTATAGGTTGGCTAACTAGAAGTCAGATAAAACGAATCAGGACAACAAAAGAACTCTCAGCCACCCTGAATTCTAGAATTAAATAAAAAGGAATCAGAACCACAGAATCTCAAGCAATCTGCAAAACTAATGAAACTGACCAACAATCAATGTCAATGCCACCATGAACCTCCATTCATAGGTTGCAATGTTCAATGGTCCATTCTGCAAACAATTCAGAGATTGGTCTATGTATCTGTGTTCTTTATTAACTTTTATCCTTTTGGACATACCTCTTATCGCAGGAACTGTACATTGTGGAAGCAGGCCAATTGGCTGATTGAGTCCACATCAACCCTCTGAAGAGCATCCCACCTGGACCCACTCCCACCCCCTCTACTCTCACCCTGTAACCCTGCATTTCCCTGGTTAATCCACCAAACCTGAACATCCCTGGACACTATGGGCAATTTAGTATGGCCAATCCATATCTTTGGACTGTGGGAGGAAACTGGAGCACCCGGAGGAAACCTACGCAGACACAGGAGGAATGTGCAAACTCCACACAGACAGTCACCTAAGGGTGGAATTAACCCCGGGTCCCTGGCACTGTGAGGCAGCGGTGCTAACCGCTGAGCCAACATGCAACCCTGAATGTTTCCATATTTCAGTTTTGTGTCAGTAAACACAACCTGTTTCAAATCTGTGTGTTTGTGTTACTCATTCATCTCATGTTTAGCTATGAATTAACTCGCTCTATTGTTAACAGGAGAAAAGCTTGTTAGATTTGTCTGTAATAAAACACAAGTTTATCTGGGTCTGGGAGACAAAGGAAGGGATCTGCTTTTCAATTAAGCTCAATGAAACCAACTAAAGGGGTGGTTGAATGAAGAAGGGAAACCAGTTTATCCCTCCTCACTGGAGAGACTAACAAAGTGGGGTGTCCCATCGGGAACCATAACAGATTAAGGAATCTCACCTGCAGTCTGGGTGTAACAAAATGCAGTGGGCTTAAACCCCATACATAACCTGGCAAAGGAAAGAAGGAAGGGAACAATTAAAGGAATGGACGATGATAGGGACAAAGGCAGGAAAGATTAAATTATAAAAAAATGTTGATGATACACGGCAAAAGTAACGGAACAAGTAAAGGAACAAAATGTAGATCTAGAGGAGGAATAAATGGTAAATTGCCAGCAGCTGCAATCCAAAGAAATGGAACACCAGCAATGCTCTCTGAAATTATTAAATTTAGTGTTAAGTCAAGAAAGTTTGAAACATGATAAACAGATTTATTGTATATGTTACTCCCCAGGCTCACACCCCAGGATAGTGTCCACAGATATCTTTTATAAAATTATACCACTGAAATAATGTGAAGGGAAAGACCATAAGACATAGGAGTGGAAGTAAGGCTATTCGGCCCATCGAGTCCACTCCGCCATTTAATCATGGCTGATGGGCATTTCAACTCCACTTACCCGTAGCCCTTGATTCCTTGCGAGATCAAGAATTTATCAATCTCTGCCTTGAAGACATTCAATGTCCCGGCCTCCACTGCGCTCCGTGGCAATGAATTCCACAGGCCCACCACTCTCTGGCTGAAGAAATGTCTCCTCATTTCCGTTCTAAATTGACCCCCTCTAATTCTAAGGCTGTGCCCACGGGTCCTAGTATCCCCACCTAACGGAAACAACTTCCCAGCGTCCACCCTTTCTAAGCCATGCATTATCTTGTAAGTTTCTATTAGATCTCCCCTCAACCTTCTAAACTCTAATGAATACAATCCCAGGATCCTCAGCCGTTCATCGTATGTTAGGCCTACCATTCCAGGGATCATCCGTGTGAATCTCCGCTGGACACGCTCCAGTGCCAGTATGTCCTTCCTGAGGCGTGGGGCCCAAAATTGGGCTCAGTATTCTAAATGGGGTCTAACTAGAGCTTTATAAAGTCTCAGAAGCACATCGCTGCTTTTATATTCCAACCCTCTTGAGATAAATGACAACATTCCATTCGCTTTCTTAATCACGGACTCAACCTGCAAGTTAACTTTTAGAGAATCCTGTACTAGCACTCCCAGATCCCTTTGTACTTCGGCTTTATGAATTTTCTCACCGTTCAGAAAATAGTCCATGCCTGTATTCTTTTTTCCAAGGTGCAAGACCTCGCATTTGCTCACGTTGAATTTCATCAGCCATTTCCTGGACCACTCTCCTAAACTGTCTAAATCATTCTGCAGCCTCCCCACCTCCTCCATACTACCTGCCTGTCCACCCAATTTCGTATCATCGGCAAACTTCGCCAGAATGCCCCCAGTCCCTTCGCCCAGATCATTAATATATAAAGTGAACAGCTGCGGCCCTAACACTGAACCCTGCAGGACACCACTTGTCACCGGTTGTCACTCCGAAAAAGAGCCTTTTATCCCAACTCTCTGCCTTCTGTCAGACAGCCAATCCTCAATCCATGCCAGTAACTCACCTCGAACACCATGGGCCCTCACCTTACTCAGCAGCCTCCCGTGAGGCACCTTATCAAAGGCCTTTTGGAAGTCTAGATAGATAACATCCACAGGGTTTCCCTGGTCTAACCTACTTTTTACCTCTTCAAAGAATTCTAACAGGTTTGTCAGACACGACCTCCCCTTACTAAATCCATGCTGACTTGTTCTAATCCGACCCTGCACTTCTAAGAATTTGGAAATCTCATCCTTAACGATAGATTCTAGAATTTTACCAACAACCAAGGTTAGGCTAATCGGCCTATAATTTTCCATCTTTTGTTTTGATCCTTTCTTAAACAAGGGGGTTACAACAGCAATTTTCCAATCATCTGGGACTTCCCCTGACTCCAGTGACTTTTGAAAGATCACAACCAACGCCTCCGCTATTTTCTCAGCCACCTCCCTCAGAACTCTAGGATGTAGCCCATCGGGGCCTGGAGATTTATCAATTTTTAGACCTTTTGGCTTTTCTAGCACTTTCTCTTTTGTAATGCCTACCATAGTCAACTCTGCCCCCGACTCTCCTTAATTGTTGGGATATTACTCATGTCTTCCACTGTGAAGACTGATGCAAAATACTTATTAAGTTCTTCAGCTATTTCCTTATCTCCTATCACTAGCCTTCCAGCATCAATTTGGAGCGGCCCAATGTCTATTTTTGCCTCTCGTTTGTTTCTTATGTATTGAAAGAAACTTTTACTATCATTTCTAATATTACTGGCTAGCCTACCTTCATATTTGATCCTCTCCTTCCTTATTTCTCTCTTTGTTATCCTCTGTTTGTTCTTGTTCTTCCCAATCTTCTGATTTCCCAGTGCTCTTGGCCACTATATAGGCTGTCTCTTTTTCTTTGATATATTTCCTGACTTCCTTTGTCAGCCATGGCTGTCTAATCCTCCCCCGAATAATCTTTCTTTTCTTTGGGATGAACATCTGTATTGTGTCCTCAATTACACCCAGAAACTCCTGCCATTGTTGCTCTACTGTCTTCCCCGCTAGGCTCTGCTTCCAGTCGATTTTCGTCAGTTCCTCTCTCATGCCCTTTAATTCCCTTTATTTAGCTGTAACACCATTACATCCGATTTTGCCTTCTCTCTTTCAAACCGCAGACTGAACTCTACCATATTATGATCGCTGCCTCCTAAGTGTTCCCTTACTTTAAGGTCTTTTATAAAGTCTGGCTCATTACATAACACTAAGTCCAGAATAGCCTACTCCCTTGTGGGCTCCATCTCAAGCTGTTCCAAAAAGCCATCCTGTAGGCATTCCATGAATTCCCTTTCATTGTGTTTGAGATGGGTTTTTCAAGTTATTTCATCTTTCAAGAATTTTAAACAAAGTGTGCTGAAATTTCCTTTCATAACATTCAGGGTACTGTGCCAACCAGTCAGAAAGCAGCCCTGATGTTGCAGACTGAACCAGCCACATGCAAAGAACTCTGTGGAAATCACAGCAAGCTAATAACCACAGCAAATAAAGAGATCTTTTGATACTTCCAGTCATAAAGTCATGGAGCTGTACAGTGTGGAAACAGACCCTGCAGTCCAAATTGTCCATGCTGATCAGATATCCTAAATTAATTTAGTCCGATATGCCAGCATTTGGCCCATATCCCTGTAAACCCTTCCTATTCATGTACCCATCCAGAAGCCTTTTAAATGTAATTGGAACAGCCTCCACCACTTCCTCTGGTAGCTCATTCCATACACACACCACCCTCTGTGTGAAAATGTTGCCCCTTAGGTCCCTTTTAAATTTTTCCCCCTCACCTTAAATATGTGCAGTCTTATTTTAGACTCCCCCAACCTGGGAATAAGACCTTGGCTATTCACTCTATCAATACCCCTCATGATTTTATAAACCTCTGTTAGGTCACCCCTCAGCCTCCAACACTGCAGGGAAAAAAGCCCCAGCCTATTCATCCTTTCCCCATAGCTCAATCCCTCCAATCCCGGCAACATCCTTATAATTCTCCTTTGAGCCATTTCAAGTTTCACAGTATCCTTCCTATAGCAAGGAGACCAGAATTGAATGCAGTGGTCCAAAAGTGGCTTGTAGTGATATTGTTACAATTCAGGCTTTCTTCCCCAACACTGTTCTGTGACCTACACTGCTTAAAATGCGGTTTCCATAGAATAGAATTTCATCATCTGAAACATGTTTATTAATATGTGAAAAGTGTGCCACCAATACTCAAAGATATTATTTAACCACATGATTATGTCCCAGTGAGTAAGTGGACTGTTCATGACATGCTCCCATCCACTATTTTCAAATCCTTAATCCCTACTTGTTCAGACTAGGGACTGAATAAAGCAGGAGGCACCTACAAATGAATCAGCGCGATGTTGTTATGCATGCTGCCACTCTGACTCTGTGTCACTCAATTCCCAGTTTATTTCTTGGTAACTGTAGTGAAATGTACAGTAATGAAGTCAATCATTCTGACTTTTTGAAACAGTTGTCACTCACAGGGACTCAGAACTCACAGGCAGCTGCCATGCTGCAGCAGAAAATGAGCCAAAACCAAATAATAACTGAGCCTGAAACTGGTAGAGTGCACATTTTAAATATTTGAGAGTGTCTTCAGTATCTAATCCAATCTCAAGGTTCAGATGTTAGTTATACCTCATCCTGCCCGAGCTTTGCTCTTTCTGTTTGATATGATTCAATCTCTTGATTACAATGTCTCTTGGTACATAGCATCCAATGTGGTAAAAATTAGTGGGAGGCCAGAGGACTGACAGCCGTTATAAACCAGCAAGAGTTAACTAAAATAGCAATAAAGAGGGAGAAAATGAATTATGAGGGTAAGCTACCTGGTAATATAAAAGAAGATTGCAAGAGTTTGTTTTTTAGCTATCCAAAAGGTAGTCGAGAGACAAGAGTAGACATTGGACTGGAAAATGAAGCTGGTGAAGTATTAATGGGGAACAAAGAAATGACAGAGGAACTGAGTAGGTACATTGCATCAATTTTTACAGTGGAATACACCAGCAGCACACCAAAATTTTAAGAGAATTGAGGACAGAAGTGAGTGTAGTGGCCATCACTGAGGAGAAGATGCTGGGGAAGCTGAGAGACCTGAGTACAGATAAATTGCCTGGGTCATTGGTAAGATTTTAGAGCCCATTATGAAGGATGAGATTGCAGAGTACTTGGAAATGTGTGGTTAAATAGGACAAAGTCAACACAGCTTCGTCAAGGAAAACTTCTACCTGATAAACCTGTTAGAATTCTTTGAGGAGGTAACAAGCAAGTTAGATAAAGGAGAGCCAGTTGACATGATCTATTTGGATTTTCAGAAGGCCTTTGACAAGGTGCCACAGAGGGGGCTGCTAAATAAGATAAGAGCCCATGGTATTAGGAGCAAGGTACTGGCATGGATAGAAGATTGGCTGACTGGCAGAAGGCAGACAGTGAGGATAAAGGGGTCTTTTTCGGGATGGTAGCTGGTGACTATTGGACTTCCACAGGGGTCAGTGCTGGAACCACAACTATTCAAGTTATACATTAATGATCTGGATGAAAGAACTGAGAGCATTGTTGCTAAGTTTGCTGATGACATAAACGTGGAGAGACAGGGAGTGTTGAGGAAGCAGGGACACTGTAGAAGGACTCAGAGAGGCTAGGAGAGTGGGCACAAAAGTGGCATACGGAATACAATGTTGGAAAGTGTGAGGTAATGTCCTTTGGTAGCAAGTATAGAAACAAAGGCTATTTTTTAAACAGGCAAAGGCTTTGCAAATCTGAAGCACAAAGGGACTTGGGTGTGCCACTTCAGGTCTCTCTTAAGGTTAACGTGAAGGTTCATTTGGCAGTTAGGAAGTCAAATGCCATGTTGGCATACACTTCAAGAGGGCTAGAATACAAGAGCAGAATACAAGATGTATTGCTGAGGCTGTACAAGACTCTGGTCAGCCTACATTTGGAAAATTGTCATCTGTTTTGGGCTCCATATCTACAGAAGGATGTGCTGGCTGTGGAGAGGGTCCAGAAGAGGTTTATAAGAATGATCCCGGGAATGAAGGGCTTGTCATATGAGGAGCAGTTGAGAATTCTGGGTCTGTACTCCATGAAGTTTAGAAAGATTGGGGGGAGCCTCATTGTAACTTACAGAATACTGAGAGGCCCAGATAGAGTGGGTGTAGAGAAGATATTTCCAATAGTTGGAGAGAATAGGACCTGAGGACACGGCCTCAGGGGAAGTGATGACCCTTTAAAACTGAGATAAGGAGGAATTTCTTCAGCCAGAGGGAGGTGACTCTGTGGGATTCATTGCCACAGAGGGCTGTGGAGGCCGTTGACTGAACTTAAGACAAGATAGATAGGCTCTCAATTAGTAAGGGGATCAAGGGTTGCGGGGAGAAGGCAGGAGAACGGGGTTGAGAAATATATCAGCTATGATCGAATCGCAGAACAGACTTGATGGACTGAGTGGCCTAAGTCAACTCTTATATCTTATGCTGTTACAGTCTTGATTGGATTATTGCCCTGTAATTTCTGGGTTGACCTTATTTTGTTGTGGCATTCTAGCACAGCAAAGGCTAAACTGCCTTTAGCCCATTTAGATCCATTGAGTGACACAGCATGGAAACACACCCTTTGTTCCAAATCATCCATGCTGATCAGACATCCCAATCTGACCTAGTCCCATTTGCCAGCATTTGGCCCATATCCCTATAAACCCTTCCTATTCATATTCCTATCTAGATGACTTTTAAATGTTGTAATCGTACCAGCCTCCATTACTTCCTCAGGCAGCTCATGCCATAGCCCACCACCATGAAAGAAACTACCCCTCAGGTCCTTTCTAAATCTTTCCCCTTTTACCTTAAACCTATGCCCTATAGTTTTGGGCTCCCATACCCTGGGATAAAGACCTTGGCTATTCACCCTATCCATGCCCCTAATGATTTTATAGATCTCTAAATGGCATCAGCTATGTGCCTGCCACAAGCTGCCTTTCAACACTCGAGTGCATCTGACAGTAGAATTTGCAGAGGATACAAAACTTCAAAGCATTGTGGGGAGATCAATGTGAAACCTCAAAAAGACACAAAACCAAAGAACAGCAGATGATGGAAATCAGAAACAAAAACAGATTGCTGGAAAAGCTCAGTTCTGATGAAAAGTCATTGGACTTGAAAGATTAACTGTGCTTTCTCTCCACTAATACTGCTAGACCTGCTGAGTTTCTCCAGCAATTTCTGATTTTGTTTGACTGTGGTTTTGTAGTGTGTTGATGAGATCAGGTCTGGAGAATCGTGTACAGCTTTGGTTTACCTATTTCTGAAACAGTATAGATACAGTAGAAGCAGTTCAATGAAAGTTCACTTGATTAATACCTGGAAATAGAGGGTTATCTTTTGAGGAAAGGAAGGGCCTTATCCATTGGAATTTAGAAGAATGAGAAATGATCTTATTGTATGATCCTGAGAGGACTCAACAGAATGGATATCCCCTTGTGAGGAAGACCAGACTAGGGGCCAGAGTTTAAAAATAATATGGCGTCACATTCAAAACAAATTTTTTTTTAAGAGGGCCATGAGTTTTTGGAACTCTTGCCCAGGGATCAGTGGAGTCAGTGTTTTTGGATACTTTTAAGGCAGTGATAGATGGATTCTAGACTAACAAGAAAGTCAAATTTTAGGCAAGGATGTGGAGGTGAGGCCACTATCAAATCAGCCATGACCACATCGAATGTCAGAGCACACTCAAAGGGGCTGAATGGCCAAGACCTGATTTGTATGTACATGTGCAGATTGAGAATGCACTGCCTGAGAGTGTGTTGAGGCAGATTCAATCAAAGCATTGAGGAAGGTGTTAGACTGTTACCTGAAAAAGAATAATGTGTAAGGTGATCACAGGATGGCAGCAGAATGAAACTAAGTGATTTGCTCATTAGGCCAGCCAATGAAAACACAGAGGGATGAATGGCTTCCTACTGCACTGTAACATTTCTGTGATTTCTGCCAATCCTATCAAATAACACACACCTTCAGCTGTTCACAACACACAGAGTACCATCTGTGCTTAACCGGCTTGTGCTTGAAAATCAAATTCAGCGTCCAACATCACAGGTGATTCTGTGATGCGGCAAACTTGCTAAAGAATCCTGATTGCGCGAAGAACCTGTCCCCTAGTTGCCCTTGAGAAGATGGAGGTGAGCTGCCTTCTTAAACTGCTGCAGTCCACCTGCTCTGGGTGAATCCACAATGTCCTTAGGGAGGGAATTCCAGGATTTTGACCCAGTGAGAGTGAAGGAACAGCGATATATTTCCAAGTCAGGATGGGGAGTGGCTTGGAGGGAAATTGCAGGGGGTGGTGATTCCATGTGTCTGCTTTCCTTGTCCTTCCAAATGATAGTAATCATGGATTTGGAAGAAAATACCTTGGGTTTTTCCTTTACACCAACTTCTGTGATAGTAAGATTTGTGGAAGGATCATGGAGTGTTTTCGCAGGTGAGTTGGTCGATTTGGCAGAGGACGTGATGGCTCGGTGGTTAGCACTGCTGTCAGACAGCGCCAGGGACCTGGGTTTGATTCCACCCTCGGGTGACAGTCTGTGTGAAGTTTGCACATTCTCCCTGAGTCAGAGTGGGTTTCCTCCAGGTACTCCGGTTTCCTGCCACAGTTCAGAGATGTACAGTCATGCTAAATTGCCTCTAGTGCTCAGGGATGTGTAGGCAGGGTGGATTAACCATGGGAAATGCAGGTGTGTGTCTGGGAGGAATGCTCTTCAGAGGGTCGGTGCTGACTTGATGGGCTGAATGGCCTGCTTCCACATTGTTGGGTTTCTGTTCTGTGATGACAGCATCCCTTCAGTGTGGCCCCACCTGGTCCAGTGCTGCTGCCATTTAAAGGAGGAGGCAGCATGAAAGTTCTGTGCACGTTGCTTCAACAGACATGGGCACCTGCTGCCCACTTGAAAACAAAGCTGAATCAGTCTACTAGCCTGAGATCATTTCGAACTCACTTGTGGTGTCGATGCAAATGTGTATCCAAATAAAAACTCTAGTGACTCAGACAAAGAGTATGGCAAGAAGGGGTTAATTTAATATAAGGAGCACACAAAACGAAAAGAACATTTGGTCAGGATGATCAAAGATTATTTTTCTTTTGGAGATGAGTAAAATTCCATCTGGGTATGTGAACAGCAAAAGTAGTTCAGAATTCAGAACATGAAGAAATGGGCTGGAATAAGAATCCACAGAATATCCACACGCCAGGGATTACACAGCATCAATTACATAACAAATGCAGTGATCCTGGGAGCTTTACAAAATAAAACTTCAAATTGAAGTCAGCACTGTATGACCTGAGATTGAGAACCCTTTGATGGTGTATTCTTTGAATGTGTCTCCCTGTCACTGTCTGATTATAACTGTCCAGCAGTTTGAACAAGTTTTGTCTTTCCTGCCTACTTATTAGAGATTAACCTGAGGGCATCCTGGCAAAGAGACAATTTGTGTACTTCTCCCACTGTGTAGTAGGAGGTCTGCATTGGCATTGTGTTTAGCTCTCAGTAGAACGCTGATATATAGATGGAAATGGTGTGGGTGGAGAGAACAGAGATTTTGGTTTCATATGAACTAAGTGCTGACCTGTATAATCTCTCCTCACACTGTGAGAAATAAGGTTTCTCTTGAGTTTCAGGACAAGGTTGGTATTCTAGAAGTATGTGATGAAGTGGACACCCATAATTACCTTCAGATTATTCACATTACCTTTTCTCCTGCCCCACCGTACGTCTAGCTCAGAAAAAAGGTGATCTAACTTTTATGAAGCATTACAGATCCCCCCTCCTCCCCCCACCCCCAACCAAGAACTGGCAACTGGCTTTGCAGATAGACATGGTGGAAAGGCTTTGGGGAGCTGCATAATTTCTAGCCTCTGACCTGCTCTTGTAACCATTGCTTTTAAATGGTGTGTGCAGCCCCAGAGAAAAATCACACAGACATTAGAAATATTTTTAGAAATTTGTTTCTTTGAACATTTCTCTTTACCAAATATGAAAGTATTGAAAATGTGGGAGAAAGGGCTGCTTGACTGATACTCCTGCATCATCTGATTCAGTGATGAGTCTTTTTGTTTTCTATAAGAAAGCAGTGTTTCACTGAGATGGGTGTGCTGGATGACTATTGGCTGAAACGCAGGGTAACTCCAGGGTAACGTTTAAACACAGTTGGCACCCTGAGTTAGAGTGTTCCAAATTCTGGGCACCCTCTGGGTGAAGAGATTTCCCCTGTACTTACTGGATTTATATTCTTCAAGTGAAGAAAGATATGTTTTGGGAGCAGGAGTGTGCATCCCATAGAAGGTTGTGTTTTCCAATTGAGTAGGCTGCAATTTAAAATTGGGGACTAGAAACCACTGCAGAGAAGGAAAGCTCCAAATTGGCATCAATGTATTTAGATCACCATGACACAGATTTGTTGAAGGAGGCAACAGATTACCACTTACTCTTGGGTATCAACTTTCCCACAGTCAGCAGTCCCTCTCCCTCAGTGGCCAGATGGGACAAGAGTGCTAGCTGATTGGTGAAGCTGGTAAACCTAGGACACTCACAGCTGTGTCAATAGTGGGAAGATATCTTTCAACCAGATGGAAAACATCTGGATGTCATCACTGCAGGTGCCAAGAGAAGCATTGAACAGTTGAGTTTTAGATAAGAAAGAGTGTTACACCATATCAAACTCCATTCTTCTGTGAGAAACAAGACAATATTTCAAAAGTGAAGCAGCAACACTGTACACCGGTTATGAGAAAGTATTGTAAAGTAACCAGATCACTGGGATTATTGAGCAAATCATGAAGGTGAATTCACCTCTCATAATAGTAGAATCATCTAAATAGAAGTGGCACAGAGGGAGGCCATTTGATCCATCATGTCTGTGCTCGCGATCCAGTGAGCATTTCTGACGTTGTACAGTTGTCTTGCCCTTTCCCCATTCCCTTGTACATTATTTCTCTTCAGATAAATGTTCTCTTGAATGCCTGAGTTGAACCTAGCTCTACCACAGGACCAGGCAGTGCATTCCAGACTGAACACTTCTGTGTGATGAAGGTTCCTCTCACATCACTTTTGCCACATTTGAAAATCACTGCCATAATTTTTGATCTATACCCTTTTGTTTTCGATCCTGTTACAAGCATGAACAGCTTTTCCCTATCTACTCTCCCAAGTGGTTAAATGTATTTCTTCTGTCTTAAACAGGAGCTGAATCTTTCCTTTGGGGAAATAAAGAAGGAAGCAGCCAATGAAGTGGTCAAAGCCTTGGCTTTCAAGGAGCACCTGCAGAAAGTGGACTTGAATGGTGAGTGCTTAGTTGAGCTGTTTGGTTTTGATTTATTTTAACACATTTTAGGATGGTGTACCTGTAGCACTCACTGAAGCATTTTGTAGGTCTGTTTGAACGTAGCATAATAGTACCATTTCTGACAGAAAAATCCAATTTAATTTATGCTTTTTGCATAAATGCAATACAGTCTTTATGATGTACAGACGCAGAAGGAGCAACATGACCAAAGAAAACAGTTCCATATTTCTCAAAGGGCCTGCACCAGGGCACATTTCTGGAGCACTCCACAGGTTATGTTTTTTCTGAAATGTTCATCCTTTTTAAAGTTTCTGATGCAGCCACATATTCTTTTATCTGAGTGAATACCATTCACCCTTTTCCATTCCTAGGGATCCTTGTCCCTAGTAAACATGGGAATCTCTAAGGAGTTATGAATACTGTTGCCTATTGCTCTAACATGATGTTGAACCATAAGCAGGTACAATTTCTACTGTTCATTAAAAAAAACACAAAAGTACACACGAACAAGAGGAGTTGTTTAGCTGTTTGAGATCGCTGCTGACCTAGCTCCATATACCTGGTTTCACCCCATATCCTCTAATACCTTTGGCTAATTCTGCTTTGCTGAAGTTACTGACCAGTTCACAGTATGCACCGTGATCTTATCAGTGCTTTGTTTCAGATTTTAGAATTCCACTTGTCCAGTATGTGGTGGAAGGGGTGTCTTGCCAAATACACTTCCTTTGGATCTGTATCCATTTCCTCTGCTTCCAGTTCAGGTCGGATTTTCTACGAGTCAATGTTTGATTTAGAAAATTCAGACTGATGCCTCTTGTCCATGCAGTCAACAGTTCAAAACTATTAACTTTAACACTTTTTTTTCCATTGGCTACGTTTCTGCCAAGTCAAACATCCCCACAGTGCAGGCTGCATGAGCACAATAGAGATAACAGTCTTTCACACACACACAGCGAATTCTGAAAGACGATGGAATTTGGCTTTTGGGAACGAAAGGTCATGATTTAAATAAGTTGCAGTCTGAGTTCAGTCCCTAAGGGAACCCTGATATTTACATTGCTGTCCATGGCTTTACAGTTGTGCAAGGTCTTTTGCCATCCACAGCAATGTCAAATGCTAGAGAAAAATGTGTTCATTGTCTTTTATCAAATTGATCAAATGTTAAATAAAATTTGCAGAAATAATTATGGAAGAATGGAATGTTGGAATTTCAAGGAGTTGGAGAATAAGAGTAGGGATGTCTTATTGCAACTGTACCAGCTGCTGGTGAGACCACACCTGGAGTACAGTGAGCAGTTTTGGTCGCCTTATTTAAGGGAAGACATCATTTAAGTGGAGGCAGTCCAAAGGAGGCTCACTAGGCTGATCCCTGATAAGGAGGCATTGTCTTAGCAGCAGAGGCTAAAACGCTGTGACTCTGCTCACTGGAGTTTAGAAAAATGAGAGGTGATTTCATTCAAACATATTGGATTCTTAAGGGGCTTGACGGGATAAATGTTGAGAGGATGGTTCCCCTCATGGGAGAGTCTAAGGCTGGAGGATATGGTCTCAAAATAAAGAAGGACCAATTTAAGTCTGAGTTGAGGAGGAATTTCTTCTCTCAAAGGGTTGAGTCTCTGGAACTCCTTGCTATAGAGAACAATGAGGGAGCAGACTCCTTCTGTATATTGAAGGCTGAGATAGATAAATTATTGATCAGTCAAGGAATCATGGGTTACAAGGAAAGGGCAGGAAAGTGGACATGAGGAAAGCTGGATCAGCTGTGAATGGTAATGAATGGTGAGCAGGCTGGAGGCACTGACTGGCCTCCTCTTATACCTAATTCTTATGGTTTTACAGTCGAGATGAAATAGAGAGAAGTTCAGAAATGGTCTCGTTGAGGATTTGTTCCTGGTTCTTTCAGCGCCATTTTGGCTAAAATCATTCATACTGTCAACTACGCTATGGCAGCAGAAGTATCTGACACATCCTGTCTGGACAGCTGCCTGTTGCAATAAAAATGAAGGTGTTTACATTATTGACACCTGTTACATGAAACACTTTTCCTAGTGTTAACATTAATGACAGATTTACCAACTAAACAAGTTCATCAAAATTAAAGACGATAAAAATGTTTATTAACAACACTTGTACACATATAGTCACTCGGGGCTATGCGAAGTAGCCCTGGAGATACCTCATGTGCTGCTGGGCGTACCCCGTATAGGACTGGGTGAGGGGGTCGATGGCCTCAATTAATTGCCTTCCTTCTCAGATATGAAGCCAGACACATGTCAGAAATATTAAAGGAAGAGGCTGTGTCCCGTCTAATGGTGTGTTTCAGTAGACAAATGCTGTTTAGCTCTCATTATTTGCCACCTGTGTTATCCTCACTGCCCTGTCAGTTCAGCAGGATGAACCTTTCACTGACACTGACAAGCTGACAGCTGTTTTGTTAAAATTGTACCTGAGCCTTGATGTTCACATCGACTCATTCATCGTTCCTGTTAATGGTTATCCACATATACTGGTGAGGTAGCCAATTACCACATTGGGTAAAAGAAGCAGAGTTTTGGGAGGAATCTGGAACTCACTGTCTGAATGGATGGTAAAGGGGAAAATACTCATCACATTTAAAACCTTTCAGACTGTGTACTTCAGGTGGTGTCACATACAAGGCTACAGGCCAAGAGCTGGAGAGTGGGATTAGATCCTCTAGTTCTTTGTCAGCTAGCACAGATACAGTGGGCCGAATGACCTCCTTCTGTGCCATACATTTCCATGAATCTAGAATTCAATGAGGAGCTCCAACTCACGATTGACACGGTGAGTGTGACTATTTCAGGCGGTCACCAAGGCTGCTTTTAAAAATGCTCCCATCTGAATTGGCAGTGGCAGAAACACCAAAGCAGACCCACGTATTCCCAGATAACAAGGTGCGGGGCTGGATGAACACAGCAGGTTTTTCTGATGAAGGGTTTAGGCCTGAAACGTCAAGTTTTCCTGCTCCTATGATGCTGCTTGGCCTGCTGTGTTCATCCAGCCCCATGCTTGTTATCTCGGATCCTCCAGCATCTGCAGTACCTTTTATCCATGTATTCCCACATCTCCTCTGGTTACATCTATTTTAGGCCCATGAATGAGTACAACAAAATGAAGTTTGGGCCCTCAGTACTGATATAGACTGAATTGAGGATAGCAAGTGGTAGCTCGTAATCTTATTAAAGCTGAACAGGAAATGCATAAAACATATGTTTTATGATGTTGTCAGACAATTAACTTACAACTGGAAGGACTGAATTGCAGATAGCAAGTGGTGGCTCATCATTTTATCACAGTGCAACAGGAAATGTGTAAAAACCACGTTTTATAACCATGGATTGATGTTGTCAAACAATTAACTTACAAATGGAAGGACTCCACAGGGTGCTTGTTATCACTGCTATCATCCCTCTGAAGACTTTTTGCTGTAAATAACTGGTTGTTGGTGATAATCACTGATTTGAGGCATCTGTTCTGAGGTTTGTTGCTGTATCACCTGTTCAAGGCATTGTGTTGTACATTTGTTTGATGACAGCGAACGGCAGGGTGAATGTTTTCAAACTGCAGGACTGTTCAGCTTGACAATTCCTGTCATCTGTATCTCAATATTTCACTTCCTCTGCTCTTATCCTTTCTCAGCCTTCAGATCCAGTTCACTGTAGGGATTGTGCGTGAAGGAACAAGGTGCAAACCTTTGCAGCCACAAAGCAAAAGCAGAAGCTAGGGAGTTTGGAATGGGTGAGCCTCGGTCTTGGCCCTGTGTTATACAGCTGCATGTCAACCTCAGAATGCAACTCCCCACTGAGATTCCCACCAGGGTATTATACAAATCCTTTCTTTTAATAGTTTATAATGAATAAATGAATTCTTCAGCACCTGCCCACTTCTTGGCATTAACTCCATGCATATTTTGTTAAAAATTTGAGAACATTTGGCAACCCACTTAAGGTAATATCTTTGATTCTGTGAACAGGCACTTTATCAAATTCCATGCCCTTGTTGCCATATTTATCCCTTCACTACTGAAATGGAGAGAGTCATCATTCAGAGAGCTTGCATTGCGTTATGAAAAGATGCAAATATAGGAATGGTGGAGACCCCTGTGGGTTTCATTTGAAGTTGAATGGCAGCTCTGAAAGCTCTCCATGCCTTGAGGAGCTGAGGCTGAGAATTGACAATTGTTTATGTGTTTTGATCTTCATTTTGTTTGGTTTCCAGCCCCTGTCTTTTTGTTCACCTAAGCTCAGCTTCAGTTTGCAGACGTACAAACTGAAGGGTTTTTCCTTCCAGACTGCCATTAAACTATTCTTTCCCCATCTTCACTCTGACGATGCAAACCCAATAGGTAGAAGCTAGTGGGAAATGGACAGTGGATCATGGGTATACAACTGCCAAGACACTGAAAGAACACCACCATTGTCAAAATTTCAAGAGCTTGAGTAGTGAGAGGTTCCTTGAATAAGGTTCTGCTCTAGTGGAAAATAGTTTTATTGACCCTTTCCCTTCATAACAAATCAAAGAGGTTTCACCTGGAACGTTGGACATCGAATTCATACAAAACCCCTTCATTTAATATTTTAGGGCAGTCATTAGTCCATTTAAAACCCCTTATGCATCATGAATAAGATGGAAAGTAAGGCTACACCAGACCCACAGGGCTGGCCATAACCCACTCCCCAAGCTGTAGCGATACTGACTCTCTGGCCCTGGCCACCCCGAGTTCCTGACTGACTACCCCCAAGTCCCCGACTACTACCGGAGGCTGTAGATGATTTAACTGGGCCAGGACCTCCTGCCTGAACAGAGCCTTCCTAAACTTGACTGATGATTACATCCCTTAGACTTTAAGACATGGCTGTTTGCATGAAACACATGAGGTGTGTTTGGTGTGAATATAACACAGACATAGCACGGTGCTGCACAGCAACACGTCCTCACCCTTAACCGACTCCTAACAAACATGACAAGCTGCAGGCTTTGTGTCTGCACTACCAGACAAGCCAGGATGGAAGGTGCTGTTTAACTCCCTGTCTACCTGAGGAGGCAAAGTGCCAAAATATATTGGCAGGGCAACACAAGCTGGGAAGCTGTGAGCATTGAAGAAGGCAATAAGTGAGGGAGCACTACAAGAGCAAGTGAGGAGCTCTGAAATACATCTCGCTGTCATCTGATCTGATTTTCTCAAATTTCTCACCATGGCACGTGTTGTTGAGGAGCCGGAGAAATGTTGCCGTCTGCATATTGGCCCTACAGAAACTGCAAAGACGAATACAGAACTGATTCAGAGTGAAGGTTGCTTTGTGACATTGCACATGAGCACAGGTTAATTCAGGAGACATGGTTTCTCTTCTTTGTTACACGATGTGCTTAAAGTCTGATACTGGATGAATACTTCTGACTGACAATTTAATTCCGACTCAAATCATTTTGTAGGCCACAGTGAGACAGCTGGCTTACCCCAGCATCATTTCACTGGGGTCAGTATGTCAGTGAAAACTGGTGTCCAAATAAAGTGAGTTTAGCTTATAGGAATTGTACAAAGTAATCGTACCCTGGACGGGACAAGATAAAGACAGGTTTACAGCACCAACATTAGTGGACCTGTCTCATCAGAAGACTGACTGAGGGCTCAGCTCGCTCAATAATTGCTGTTAAGTTCAGCCTGACTGAGATTGGCATTGATCCAGTGTCTCACATAAGTACATTTTCAAAGCGGCTTCCTACTTGGGGTATCAGGAGTTGATGTTCTTCACAGACAGGTACATGACAGCCCAAGAACAAATCAATCCACATTATACCATAGATAACAGCTTATTTTGATTCAGTGACAGATGGGGTTATTGGAATTGTAAGGGTGAAAGGATTTTTTCCATTTCAAAATCAGAAATACTGGGAAAGCGCAGGGATAAAAAGACAGCTGAGTCTTATATTGAGTTTACAGCAGAGAAACATTTGGCCTACTGGTTGGCATGATCCATGCATGGGACCAATTCCTGCACCAGCTGAGGTTCCCATGAAGAACTCTCCTTCTCAACCTCTCGCCTCAGCTGAGATATGATTTAGATGGCACGGTGGCTCAGCAGTTAGCATTGCTGCCTCACAGCACCAGGAACCCAGGTTCAATTCTACCCTCGGGTGACTGTCTGTGTGGAGTTTGCACATTGTCCCCGTGTCTGCGTGAGTTTCCTCCCACAGTCCAAAAATGTGCAGACTAGGTGGATTGGCCATATTAAATTGCCCCATAGTGTCTAAGGATGTACAAGCTAGGTGGATTAACCATGGGAAATGCAAGGTTAAAGTGATAGAGTAGGGTTTGATTGGGATGCTCTTTGGTGGGTTGGTATGGACTGAATGGGCCAAATGGCCTGCTTCCACACTGTAGGGATTCTATAATTCTATGGTAACCCTCAGGATAAACTAATGACTGAATGTGCAGCTCACTCATTAATTGCTGTGAAGTTCAGCCTGACTGAGATTGGAATTGATCTCTCCCGAATGAAAGAACTGCCATAAAGTCCACAATGGCAACTTTAGGTTGACCTCTCTCAGGTATTTATCCTGTTTTCCCAATCAAAGATTTATGTTATTCATATTAGCCACTCCAGTGAAGGTGCCTGGTTGGCTGGATAGCCAGTTTGAAACACAGAGTGATGCCAGTAGCATGGGTTCAATTCCTGCACTGGCTGAGTTCACCATGTACGAGCCTCCTTCTCAACTGAGGCTTGGTGTCCCTCAGGTTAAATCACCACCAGTCATCTCTCTCTAATGCGTCTGGGGAGACTATGGCAACTTCACCTTGCTCCCTGTGTGTATTTTTGTCTTGCTTACCTGAGTACCAACTTATAGTTCTATCTCTGTGTGACTAATGATTACAACATTCCCTGTGGTTTGGATACACTCATAATACTTTAGGGAGGGAGTTCCAGGATTTCAACCCAGTCACACTGAAGGAATGGTGGTATATTTCCAAGTCAAGATATTGAGTGGAGGGGAACTTGCAGGGGGTGGTGTTCCCATGTATCTGCTGCACTTGTCCTTCTAGATGGTAGTGATTGTGGGTTTGGAAGGTGCTGTCGGAGGAGGCCTGGCAAGTTGTAGGTTGAAGAGGGATATTGAGACTCCTATATTGAGGCTTGTTTGTGCATATTTATGAAAGGCAACTACCAAAGTCTCCTCCAGAATGCAAAAAGGAGATAGAATCCCAGAGAAACGGTGAAGTAACAAAGACTTGCCTTGAACAAAAATCCAAAAGATCTGCAGATGCTGGAAATCAGAAATAAAAACAAAAATTGCTGGAAAAACTCAGGTCTGGCAGCATCAGTGGAGAGAAATCGGAGTTAAATCTTCAGGTCCAGTGAACCTTCTTCAGAAGATGCTGCCAGACCTGCTGAGTTTTTCCAGCAATTTCCGTTTCTGTTGTTGACAGGATTTACCTTGCTTTATACATTTCATATTTTTCTCAGCAAAGATTTCATGATGAACAAAAAGTGAGATTCCAACCGCGAGGAATTTCGGATCATTTTGTGATGTTTTTGTTTATGACAGAGCTCGTTTTATGCCCACTTGACCTTTGTAAGATCAGTACAGGGTTCTGAAGATGCATGCTGTTACACTGTTACAGCTCGGCTTTACAGCTTCCTTGCTGAAGCATGAAGCGCAGTTTTACAGATGGAGCTGAAAGACAGCTAACCAATTTTCGGGAGTGTTCCATCCATTACGTGACTAATGGAAAGGCTGAAAGGACGTTCTTACAGGATTGAGTATTTAAACGATTTTCTAGATATTTCAATGTTCAGGGTTAAGGAAGTCGGCTGTTTTCATTGGAATAAAGACACTATAAGGGAGCTAGTTTTCAAGGTGATGAGGAGATTGACCCAAAATATTCTTTCACCTTTGTTAAGATGATTAAACCTCAAGGTAATGGTGAATAAAACAAAGGAGGTAGGAGTAAGGAAAGTCAGGTGCAAGTTTTATCCCCCAGTGGGGAAATTGGGTTGCAAAATAACTTATTAGATAAAGATATTGAAGCACAAAGCACAATGAAGGTCAGATGAGAAATAGCATCAAAAGTCACAGGAGGCCATTTAGTCCATGGTATTTGTGCTGGCTCACTGAAAGAGCTATAGTTCCACTCCCCTGCTCTTTCCTATCTCCCTATAAATCCTTCCTTTTCGACTGCTCAATAACCAATTCCTTTTTGAACCGTTCTTTAATCTGCTTTTAATACCGTTTCAAGCAGTGCATTTCACTCTCATAGATTGGACTGCTGGGCCGTTGGTATTTCCCAGATTAAATGAATGAACAGCCAGAGCGTGTGTTCAGATCCTCACGATTACCTGGATCCTCTGCCTCACGTCTGAAGGGATGCTGGGAGGTGAACTCTGCCAAGGTCAGAAAGGAAGACACAAGCAAATACATGAGACTTGAAGTGACCGAGAAAGCAGTGACCCTCCCACCCAGAGACAGTTCTCCAAAAGGATCCCGCTCCCTCAGGAGGCTTGACAAGCAAGTGCAATACTACTTTCGGCTGCCGAAGCCCACTCTGTCACCTTCCTAGCACAGTCCTGCACAGCCCTCCTCAGAGCAACACAACCATTCATTCCTCCCTCCTCAGACACCTCACTTCCTCATTTGAGTCTCTAACACTCAGCCTCAGTTTACCACCCTCCCGCACCCACACCTCACAGTGACATTCCACAAATGGTGCCTTTTCCTTCAATTCAGTGTTTGCGCCTGTCTGCTTTCCATCCTTACACACAAAAGCCCAAGAGCACTTTGATAACAGTGATCTCAACTCCATAAGTTTTAAGACAGCAACGAGCAAGGGTAAGTCAGGTACTAAATTGGGGGAGGGCAAATTACACCAGTATTAGGCAGGAGCTAGGGAGTGTTAATTGGAAGGAGCTGCTATCAGGCAAGTCCACATTTGACAAATGAGAATTGTTTAAAGACCTAATGACAGTTCAGGTCCAGCATGTTCCAGTAAGGAGGAAGGACAAGGATGGCGAGATAGGGAACCCTTGGATAACGAGGGAGGTTGTGAATTTAGTCAAAAGGAAAAACGAAGCATATGTAAGGTTTAGGAAGTTAATATCAGACAGGGGTCATGAGGAATATAAGGAAAGCAGGAAAGTACTCAAGCAGGGAATTAGGAGGGCAAGAAGGGGCCATGTAATGACCTTGGCAAGTAGGGTTAAACTCAGTCCCAAGGCATTCTATAGATACATTAAAGACAAGAGGATAACTAGGGAGAAGGTCGGACCACTCAAAGATAAAGGAGGGAACTTCTGCTTGGAGGCAGAGGATGCGGGTGAGATCCTAAATGAGTACAATCCATAAGTATTCCCCCAGGTTAAGGATGTGGAGGATAGTGAGATTTGTGTGGAGCATGCTAATATGCGAGGGCATTTTGAGATCAAGAAAAAAGTGGTGTTGGATCTCTTGAAGAGCATTAAGTTGGATAAGTTCCCAGGGCCCAACATGGTATCTACCCCTGTTTATTGAGAGAAACAAGAGAGGAGATTGCTGAGGCCTTGACCAAGATCTTTGCATCCTTGCTACCCACTGGAGAGATCCCGGAGAGGACTGGCAAGTAGTTAATATTGCTCCTCTGTTCAAGAAGGGAAATAAGGATCATCCAGGAAACTACAATCCAGTGAGTCTCACATCGGTGGTTGGGAAGCTGTTGGAGAGAATTCTTAAGGGTAGGATTTACACACATTTGGAAAAACATGGCCTAATTAGGGACAGTCAGTATGGCTTCATGCAGGGCTTGCAGACTTGATCGAATTTTTCTAGGAGGTGACGAATTGATCGATGAGGGTAGAGCAGTGGATGTTGTTTACATGGATTTTAGTAAGGCTTTCAACAAGGTCCCTCATGGAAGGCTCATCCAGAAGATGAAGATCCATGGGATCTACAGTGACTTAGCTCCATGCATTCAGAACTGTCTTGGCCAAAGAAGATAGAGGGTATCGGGGAAAGAATGTTTTTCAGGCTGGAGGTCCATGACTAGTGGTGTCCTGCAGGGATCCATTCTGGGACCTCTGGTGTTTGTGATATATAAAATGATTTAGATGAAAATGTAAATAGGTAGGCTAGTAAGTTTGCAGACGATACAAAGATCGGTGGAGTTGTGGATAGTGTAGAAGGTTGTCACAGGATACAGTGGGATATACATCAGCTGCACTCATGCATGGAGAAATGGCAGATGGAGTTTAATCTGGGTAAGTGTGAGGTGCTGCACTTTGGGAGATGAAATGCTAGGGATAAATATACAGTTAATGGCAGGAATCTGAACAACATTGATGTTCAGAGTTCTTGGCTCCCTGAAAGTAGCCATGCAAGTAGATAGGGTGGTAAAGAAGGCATATGGCGTGCATAGAGTCATAGAGTCCTCCAGCACAGAGACAGGCCCTTTGGCCCAATCTGGTCTGTGCCAATCAAATGTCCATCCACGCTAAGCCCATTTCCCTGCATTTGTCTCATATCCTTCTAAACCTTGCCTATCCATAGATTCATCCAAATTCCTTTTAAATGTTGTTAATGTACCCACCTCAACCACTTCCACTGGCAGCTCATTCCATATGCATACCACCCTCTGTGTAAAAATGTTACCCCTCAGGGTCCCATGTATTCTTTCCCTTCTTACCTTAAACTGATGCCCTCTAGTCCTCGATTCCCCAACCCTGGGACAAAGACTGAGTGCATTCACCATATCCACGCCTTTCATGATCTTATCCCTTCTGTAAGATCCCCCTTCAGTCTCCTATGCTCTATAAAAAAAAAGCCCTAGCTTGTCCAACCTCTCCCTGTAACTCAGTCCTTTGAGTCCTGGCAACATTCTTGGAGATCTATTCTGCACTCTTTCCAATTTAATAACATCCTTCCAACAGCAAAATGAGCAAAACTGAACACAATACTCCAAGTGCAGCCTCACCAAAGTCCTGTAAAACTGCAACATAACTTCCCACCTTCTATACTCAACGCCCTGACTGATGAAGGCCAGTGTGCCAAATGCCTTCTTCACTGCCCTGTCTACCTGGGACTGCACTTTCAGAGAATTGTGCACCTGAACTCCAAGGTCCCTCTCTTCCATTACACTCCTTAAGGCCCTACCATTCACCATGAAACTCCTACCTTGATTTGACTTTCCAAAATGTAACACCCCTTAGTTATCTTTATAAAGCACCATTTGCCATTTTTTGGCCCACTTCCCCAGCTGATCAAGATCCTGCTGCAATTTCTGATAACCTTCCTCACTGTCCACAATACCTCCTGTTTTAGTATCATCCGCAAACTTACTAATCATGCCCTTGTACATTCTCATTCAAATCATCGATATAGATAACAAACAGTAATGGGCCCAGCACCAACCCCTGAGGCACACCATTAGTCACAGGCCTCCAGATCCACAAGTATCCTTCCACTATTACTCTCTGCTTCCTATCGTCAAGCTAATTGTGTATCCAATCTGCCAGCTCTCCCTGGATTCCACGTGATCTAACCTTCCAGAGCAGCCTACCATGTGGAACCTTATCAAAGGCCTTACTGAAATCCATATAGACTACGTCTACCGCCCTGCCCTCATCAAATTTCCTGGTCGTTTTATCAAACAAATTTGTGAAGCATGATCTCCCATGCACAAAGTCAAGCTGATGACTCGGAATCAAACCCTGTCTTTCCAAATGCAGGTATATCTTATCCTTCAGGATCTTCTCAAGTAACTTACCTACCACAGATGTTAAGCTTCCTGGTCTACAATTCCCAGGTTTTTCTTTGCAGCCTTTCTTGAGTAAGGACACAACATTCACTACCCTCCAGTCTTTGGGACTTCACCCATGGCTAATGATGATGCAAATATATCAGCCAGGGCCCTGCAATTTCTTCTCGAGCCTCTTGCAGGGCTCTTGGATATATCTGGTCAGGACCAGGAGATTTATCCACCTTCATACATTCCAATACTTCCAACGCATCCTCTACTGTGATATGGTCTATCCCTAAGATATCGTCACTAACTTCCCCAAGTTCCCAGGTTTTCATGTCTTTCTCCACGGTAAACACTGAGGAGAAATATTCATTGAGGACCTCGCCCACGTCCTACAGTTCCACACACACATGTCCACTTTGGTCTTTGAGAGATCCTATTCTGTCTCTAGTTATTCTTTTCCTTTAATATACTTAAAGAACCCCTTCTCAGCGAAAGCTATCTCGTGCCCCCTTTCTGCTCTCCTGGTTTCCTTCTTCAGTAAACTCCTGTATCCCCTATATACGTCTAAGGATTCCCTTGATCCCAGCTGCCTGTACCTGAGCCATGCCTCTTTTTTTCTGGTCAAAGCCTCAATATCTCTTGTCATCCAGGGTTCCCTACTCCTGTCGACCTTGCCCTTCACCCTCACAGGGACATATAGACCTTGAACTCTAGCTATCACACTTTTAAAGGCCTCTCACTCACCGGAGGTCCCTTTGCCTGCAAACAAACTGTTCCAATCAACCCCTGCAAGCTCCTGTCTAATTCCATCAAAATTCACCTTGCCCCAATTTAGAACTCCAACCTGTGGACCAGTTTTAACTCTCTCCATAACTGTTTTAAAATTAATAGAACTATGGTCACTGGTCCCAAAGTGTACCCCCACTGTCACCTCAGTTACCTGTCCTGCCCTATTTCCCAAGAGTAGGTCGGGTTTTGCTCCTTCCTGAGCAGGACCCGCTATAGACTGCTTGAGGAAACTTTCCTGAATGCATTTAACAAATTCCACCCCATCTAAGCCCTTAACACTATGGCAGTCCCAGGCTATGTTAGGAAAATTAAAATCCCCCACTGACAACCCTGTTGCTCTTGCAAGTCTCCCAAGTCTCCCTGAATATTTGTTCCTCTAATTCCTGTTGACTATCTGGGACCTACAGTGCAACCCCAATAATGTCACCATCCCCTTCTTATTTCTTAGCTCCACCCACAAAGCCTCACTGGATGATCCTTCACTTATTTCATCTCTGACTACTGCTGTGATACTCCCCTTAATAAAAAATGCAACTCCCCCTCCCCTCTTTCCTCCACCTCTGTCCCACCTGAAGAACCTGTACCTGGGCACATTAAGCTGCCAGCCCTGCCCCTCCCTTAGCCATGTTTCCATCATGGCTATAATATCCCAGTCCCACGCACCTATCCACACCCTGAGTTCATCGGCATTACCTGTCAGTCTTCTCACACTGAAATAAATGCAATTTAATCCAAAAGGCAATCCCTACTCCCTGTCCTGTTCCAGCCCGATCTGTCTCTTCAATTTGCTATTTCTGATTACTGTATCTCCTTCCAGCCTCACACTTGCCTCTCTGCTGTTGAGGATCCCACCCCCTGCCAATCTACTTTAAACCCTCCCTTCCAGCACCAGCAAATCTGCCCGCCAGGATATTGGTCCCCCTCCAGTTCAGGTGAAACCCGCCCCTCTTAAACAGGTCACCTCTGCCCTAGAAAAGATCCCAATGATCCGGGAATCTGAATCCCTGTCTCCTGCATCAATTCTTTAGCCACACATTCCTCTGCCATATCCTCCTGTTCTTACCCTCACTAGCACGTGGCACTGGAAATAATCCAGAGATTACCACCATTGAGGTCCTGGTTTTTAACTTTTATCCCAGCTCTCTATAATCACTCCACAGGATCCCATCCCCATTTCTACCCATGTCATTTGTGCCAAAGTGCATCATGACTTCTGGCTGCTCACCCTCTCCCCTAGAACGTTCTGCAGCCGCTCCAAGACATCCTGGACCCTAACACCCGGAAGGTAACATCCTGGATTCCTGTCTGTAGCCATAGAATCGCCTGTCTGTCCCCCTAACTATCGAATCTCCTGTCACTAAGGTCCTATTTACCTTTACCCTTTCCCGCATTGCCCCAGAGACAGTCATAGTGCCACTGACCTGGCTACTGTTGCTTTCCCCTGAACAGTCATTCCCCCCCGGCAGTATCCAAAATGGTATACTTGTTTTCGAGGGGAATGGCCACAGGGGATTCCTGCACTCTCTGCCAACTCCCTTTGCCTTTCCTGGTGGTCACCCAGCTACTCTCTACCTGCACCTTAGGTGTGATTACCTCAGTAAAACTCTTGTCTCTGATGATCCTGAGTGCATCCAACTCCAGCTCCTAATACAGTCTCCCAGGAGCTGCAGCCAAGTGCACTTCCCATAGTTGTAAGTCGTCAGGGACGATGGAAGTCTCTCTGAGTTCTCACATCCTGCGGGAGGAGCGTGCCACTGCCCTAACTACCATCTCAAATGCTCTAAGACTAAAGAGGAAAGTTAAAAGAACTTTACCTGAGCTTACCTGTACTTTTTGCTGAGCCGCTGCTCACCAAAGCCTCTCAACCCAACGTATTACTTCTCAGAGATAAAAGGTACTGCAGATGCTGGAGAATCTGAGATAACAAGCATGGGGCTGGATGAACACAGCAGGTCAAGCAGCATCATAGGAGCAGGAAAACTTGACGTTTCGGGCCTAAACCCTTCATCAGAAATCTCACACTGCTACAAACAAATTTTCAATGGCACGTCTCTCTCCCCCTTTTTTGACGAGAGGGGGAAAGAGAGAAGGAAACACTACCGTGATGTAATGTTTGGGGTTAAACACTCCTTAATATCAGGTCTATGACAAGCCGCCCTTCAGTACAAGTGACTGTTTTCAGGCTCCAATGTATAGGCTGAAGTGATGCCTCTCCCTCTGCTGGATACTCTTTCTCCTGCTGAGCACAGAGGCCATTGTCAGATGTTCCGCTCTTCAGTGCAGGTGACTCCTTCCCTTTGTTGGTCAGTAAATTGAGTACAAGAGGCAGGATGTCATGTCGCAGCTTTATAAGATTTTGGTTAGGCCACACTTAGAGTATTGTGTTCAATTCTGGTCGCCACATTATAGGAAGAATGTGGAGACTTTGAAGAGATTTACCAGGATGCTTCCTGGATTCGAAGATATGAACTATGAGGAAAGGCTAAAAAAATCTTGGGTTGTTTTCTCTACAGTAGCACAGGCTGAGGTGAGACTTGACAGAAGTCTATAAAATTTTGAGATGCATAGATAGGGTTGATGGTCAGAATCTTTTTCCCAGAGTTGAAATGTCTAATACTAGGCGGCATGCATTTAAGGTGAGAGGCGGAACGTTCATAGGGGATGTGAGGGGCAAGTTTTTTTACACAGAGAGTGGTGGGACTGTGGAACACACTGCTAGGTGTGGTGGTGGAGGCAAATACAATAGGGGCATTTAAGGGACTTTTAGATAAGCACATAAATATGTAAAGAATGGAGGGATATGAACCAATGGCAGGCAGAGGGATTTGTTTCATTTGGCATAATGTTTGGCCCGAAGGGACCGTTTCTGTGCTGTACAGTTCTATGTTCTATATTCTAGGTAACAGCTGGTGGGGGCGTGGATTAAAGGAATTTGGTGATGGAGGGATGGGGTTTGATGACAAGACTCTTGTTGGCCATGTGATCTTTATGCCCCCTACCACCACAACTGCCCCCCAATCCTGCCCCCCACCCCCCCCACCCCACTCCCCACCCCCCCCAAAGATGGCTGTGATTTCAGAAGCTGCTGACATCAACATTGAGCTGCAGTGAAAACCTGAGCTTCCTGCGGTTCTGGTACTCACACACAAAATAAGAGACTTGATGTTCTACCTGTGGACCCTGTGTAGGGGACCTCACCATCTCCTTGCAGCTGGATCTCAGCATTGGGGACTCTCATCACTTAATGCCCCACTCAGTACCTCAGCTGGTAGCAAAGCAGGAAGACTGACCTCCAGCCCTCGCAACCCAGTCCTGTTAGGGGCAGAGACAGAAAGGAGGTAGCTATACATCTGATTAAGAGCCCCTCATGCCAGCAATCCCACCATGGGGGAGGGCATTAAATCCTTGTCAGAGAAACAGATTCCTCAGGTAGGAAGAATCCAGAGCCTTTTGGCATGTTTGCCAGGTTAGAGCTGGCCAGGCAGGCAAGTAATCAGGTAACACTTTCTCACAAAGAAACGACTTAGACTTAGAATCTCTACAGTGAGGAAACAGGCCCTTCGGCCCAACTAGTCCACACCGACTCGCACAGTATTCTACCCAAACACATCCCCCTTTAACCCACCTAATCTACACACCTCTGAACTCTATGAACAATTTAGCATGGCCAATCCACCTAACCTGCACATCTTTGGACTGTGAGAGGAAAACTGAGCACCCGGAGGAAACCCACACAGACACAAGGAGAACGTGCGAACTCTACACAGGCAGTTGCCCGAGGGTGGAATTGATCCCAGGCCCCTGGCACTGTGGGGCAGAAGTGCTAACCACTATGCCACTCTGGAACTATACCTCCTAAAAGGCTGTGGGGTGCTGGGCTCCTTGCAACATTTCACTGAGATTAATACATTTTGATTTGATTTGGTTTATTTTTGTCACATGGACTAAGATACAGTGAAAAATATTGTATTGTGTGCTAACCAGACAGATCATACCTTACGTAGGTACAACAAAATGCAGAATATAGAATTACAGCTACAGGGATGTTGCAGAGAAAGATCAACTCTCATATATGAGAGGCTAGTTCATAAGAACAGCAAGGAAGAAGCTGTTCTTAAATCTGTTGTTTCTGTTATTCATTGCCAGGAATGGGGGGATGACTATCCAGTATATGTTGCTCATCCCTGATTGGCTTTAACCGAGTGGCTTGCTGGGCTGTTTCAGAGGGCAGATAAGAGGCAATTGCATTGCTGTGGGTCAGGAGTCGGGTATAGAGCAGGTCTGGTATAATTTCCTGTCCTAACAGACATTGGTGAACTGGATAGGTTTTTTCACCATGGTCTGATAGTTTTAAGGTGACTGATACTGATGTGAGCTTTTCTATTCCAAATTCAATATTTTTTAGTTAAATTTAACTGCCCCCTGGTGCTGTGGTAGGATTCAAATTTATGTCTCTGGGTCATCAGTCCAGGTTTTTGAATTGCTAACTCAGTAAAAGGAATGGAGCAAACCTATGTAACTGGATCCACAATGATCGAATTATCTAGCTTGGGGGGCTGAAAGTCCTTCTCCAGATGAAACACTCTCCTCTCGGGATCAATGTGAAATGAGTTTGTTCTGTCTCAGCCTGGTTGCAAAATACCACAGCATAGTGTGAGTTGTGTCAGGACAGATGGTGTAATAACCAATTGAATAAATGCAGTACAGTTCAGAATTCTGTGCTGCCCAATTGCAGTTGATGCACAGTATTGAAGGAGCTTGACCCTATGACTTACATGGGGTTTTTGCTGATACTGGCAACAAATGCTGGAAAATCATTTGGTTCAGCAAAACAATGCTTCTTGTTCCAGATAATTGGTTGAAAGTATATTTATTTTGCTTCAGAACACCAGAATGGATATTTGACCAGTTCTGTTTGTTTTTAACTGAAGCAAGTCCAATATCCCTAGCTTAGCTAAGTCAAGATTGTCAAGTTCTCTGGATCATGTTTCAAATAACTCCACGGAGCTGCTGTCCTGTCACCAAGTCCCCCTTTATTTGCACATGGAGAGTCCTTGACATTGAACTAGCTTGGACTAGATTAACAGCCCCAATCAGGGAACTCATACTCTATGAGGTCCATCTGGCTGACCTCATTACAATCACTACATCCCTCCCCTTCTGAGTCTGAGGACATAAGTTGGATCTTTTTTTTCTCACTCCTCCTGGGGCGTTTTAGCATCTGGCCAGGTTCCTCCAACTCTGCCTCTGACACAGGCGGCATGTAACACACAGTAGCACGCCTCCTGCTCCTAGAGTGTCTGAGAAGAAATTCATTTTCCTCTTCAGGCAGCAAAGGTGCCATGTCCATCTCCGACTCTAAGGTATCTTCAACACTTGATGGAGAGGGAGATCCCAAAGGTTCCAGAAAGGAAAGGCAGTCAAGGAGCCGGACCCATTTTGTTCCCGCACCATTAACACATTTGCAGCTTTCATATGGCCCACATGCATGTTCAGGACGTAGCACCTACCCAAAATTTGTATATCCCTGGACCTAATCTCACATTGACCATCCCTCTTACTGCAGGGCTATTCCTGTGGTTCCTAACCAAACTTCATCCCCCTGAAGTGAACTGTCTCTCTCTCTTAGCAGAGTCTTGTGTCCAGCATTGGTGTTCCTGACGCCAATTCACCCCCTCCAACCTAAGGTCCGGGAAGATCAGATTTAACTTGGTGCGAAGTCTTGTCCCAGTTAGGAAATATGCTGGAACTATCCCTGTAGTTGCACAGGGGGTGGTCCTGTAATCCAATAGGAACTGGGATAATAGTATAGTGGTGGAGCTGGAGTAACACAGCGGGTCAGGCAGCAGCAGAGGAGCAGGAAAATCAATGTTTTGAGTTTATACCCTTCATCAGGATTGGGGAGGGATAAGGGAGCTGGGAAATAAATAGAGGGCAGTGTGGGGTTGGGGGAAGGTGGTTGGGATGGTGATAGGTGGATGCAGGTCAGGGTTTGTGGAGATTGGTCAGTGGGAAGGGTGGGGCAGATAGGTGAGAAAGAAGATGGACAAGTTGTGTCAGGTCAAGGAGGCAGGGATGAGAGCGAGGGTTGGACATGGGTTGAGGCCGAGCGTGGGGAGATTTTAAAACTGGTGAAATCCATGTTTAGGCCATGGGGCTGTGGGCTTCCGAGGCGGAATATGAGTTGCTGTTCGTTCAGTTTGCGTGTGGCATCATTGTGACACTGGAGGAGGCCCAGGATGGACATGTCACCCGGGGAGTGGGAGTGGGAGTTAAAATGGTTGGCAACTGAAAGGTGTTGTTGATTATAGTGTACAGAGCACAGATTCTTTGTAAATCGGTCACCGAATCTGTGCTTGGCCTCACTGGTGTAGAGGAGACCACATCAGGAGCAAGGGATACAGTGGACCAGGTTAGAGGATGTGCAGGTCATATTTGGAAAGATTGTCTTGCACTTAGATGGAGGTGAGGGGGGAGGTGTAGAGGCAGGTGTAGCACCTCCTGCGGTTGCAGGGGAAGGTGCAGGGGGTGGTGGGGTCAGTGTGGAGTGTGGAGGGGATAAGGGAGTCGCAGAGTGAGCGGTTCCTACAAAAGCCAGATAGGGGTAGGGGTGGGGGGGGCATGAAATATCTCTTTGGTGGTGGGGTCTGTTTCTTCTTTCACCCTCCCCAGTCCTAATGAAGTGTGTAAACCCAAAACGTCAACTTTCCTGCTCCTCTGATGCCACCCGACCTGCTGTGCTCCTTCAGCTCCACGCTGTATTGTCTCTGACTCCAGCAGTGGCAGTTCTTGCTTTCTCCTAGGAACTGGGATAATTTGGTATCTAGTGAAGCTGTAGGCTGTTTCTTTAAACCTACCTTCAAAGCTTGGTCTGCTCTTTCTGCCAGCCCATTGGATGATGGTTGGTATGGAACTGTTGTCATATGACAAATACCATTCAACTTTAGGAAATACTCAAACTCCCTGCTGGTTATAAATGCCCATTATCTGTGATCAACATTTCTGAGAGTCTGTGTATAACAAAAGACGTGCACAGTTTTTCTATCATCATCCCAGTGTTTGACAAATGAACTTTATGCACTTCCAACCACTTTGCGTGGGCATCCACAAAGACTACGAACATTGAACCCATGAAAGGACCAGCATAATCAACATGTAACCAAATTCAGGGTTTACTCGGCTATTCCCACGAGTGTGGGGTGCTGCAGGCGGTAATTTTTGTCCTTATCAGCACTCTGGGCACTGCTCCTCCATGTGGATATGTCAGCATCCAGTCCTGGCAAGGGGACATAACGTCTCACCAACATCTTCATTTTGGACACCCTGGATGATCCCAGTGGAGTTCTGCCAGTATCTGGTGGCAGTCTTTGCATGAGACAGTCCCACTTGCTCCCCATAATATTATTCCATCCTCTACGGTGATCTGTAACGACCATTTGGCTCCCCCCATCACCACCAGTTGTTTCAGTTTTGCCAGGATCAGCTCTTTCTGCATCCAAAGTCTGATATTGTCAGCTGTTCCTCAAACAGTGTCCAGAGAATTTAAAACCATTACGGACTCTTGCAGTGTTGGTACCATCGGTGGTGTATCTGCCAGTGGGAGGTGGCTCAATGCATCAGCATTCACTACTTGGGCTCCCGGACAGGGTTCCAACTTGTAATTATATACACTTAGTATTAGAGCCCAATGCTGTATTGGGCCTGAAGCTATGGGCAGCATGTCCTCTTTAAGTGGACCTAGCAGGGGTTTGTGGCCCATTATTAAAACAAATTTCCGTCCAAAAGGGTATGAGTGGAACTTCCTGACTCCAAATATAATTGTCAAACGTTCCTTCTCTGTTCAGGCATATCTACGCTCTATATTAGCCGAAGTCCTGGATGCATACACTGTTGGGCGTTCCTCTCCATTGGGCTGCCTGGGAGGTAATACCACCCTGATGGCATACGAAGAGGCATCGCATGTCAATACCAGATCTTGCTTGGGATCATAATGTGCCAACACCTTAGAGAGTGATAGCTGTTTCTACACTTCCCTGAAAACTAGGGCTTGCCTATACGACCATTTCCAAGGCTATTTTTTTAAGAGTTGATGCAAAGATGCCAGGATGAAGGCCAGGTTATGTATGAACCTTCTGTAATAATTCACCAGCCCAAAGAAAAACCTAAGCTCTGGTACAGATGTAGCAGATGGGGCACCTTTGATTGCCCTCACTTTATCTTCCAGCAGGTATAACCTGGTCTTATCAACCTTGTAGCCGGAGTCACTCACTTGGGGTGCCTAGACCATATGTTTTTCCCTTCTAAGGCGTACACCCACCTGGGAGAAACATCTAAGGATGATGTTCAAATTCTCTAAGTGCTCCTTATTGGTCTTTCCTGTTATTAGCACGTCATCTAAATAAATCGCGGCCTGGGATAGACTTTGTAAAATGTTCTCCATCGTTGCCGAAAGATTGCACAGGCTGATGATACTCCAAATGGCAGTTTCGTACATTGGCACAAACCCTTATGGCAACTGGATCCTCAGCTTTCTGACCCATAGACCGCAATCAGTGAAGATAAGTAACTGCACCCCCTCCACAATAACCCTCAACACTGGACCCCCCCCAAGGATGTGTCCTCAGCCCCCTACTGTACTCCCTGTGCACATACAACTGTGTTGCCAAATTCCGAACGAGCACCATCTACAAGTTCGCTGAGGACACGACTGTAGTGGGACGGATATCTAACAACGACGAGTCAAAATACAGAAGGGAGATAGAGGGCTTGTGATGGCGTGGTGCAATGAAAACAATCTGTCTCTCAATGTTGGCAAAACTAAAGAACTGATCATCGACTTCAGAAAGAAAGGAGGAGAACATGCCCCCATCAACATCAACGGAACTGAGACCTTCAAGTTCCTCGAGGTGATGATAACAATCTGTCCTGGATTGTGGCAGCTCAGGAAATTTGGCATGTCCACAAGGTCCCTCACCAACTTCTACAGAGGCAGCATTGGAAACATACTGTCAATGTGCATAACGGCCTGGTACGGCAACTGCTCTGCCCAGGACTGTAAGCAACTACAGAAAGTGGTGTGCACAGCCCAGACCGTCATGGAATCCAACCATCCATCCATGGCCTCCATTTACACAGCTCGTTGCCACAGAAATGTGACCAACATCATCAAAGACCATCGCACCCCAATAATGACCTTCCACAACCTCTTCTGTCAGGCAGAAAATACAGAAGCCTGGACACACACACCAGCAGGTTCAGGAACAAACTCTTCCTGGCCGTAATCAGACTGATGAATGGACTCTGTAGCATCAAATAATGCTGACCTTGCTGATGTTGATCTCGCCTAGTGCACACTCTGTGCAATGTAATCTGTATGCCTCTTTCTAAGTCTTTTTGATCTGTACATCCTTGCTTACTAATGATCTGCCTGTATTACTCGTAAACAAAGGTTTTCACTGTACTTCAGTACACGTGGCAATAAGTCAATCAATCAGTCAACCAACCAATTAATTGTTGCATACCCCTGGGAATCCTCATGCAGTTACAGATACGCATGGCACATGTCCAGCTTCGTGAAGGACATCCCACCCGACCCAACCAACCCCCCGCCCCCACCTCCCACCAGCTTTGTGTAAAAATGGTCTAAGTAAGGGATTGGGTTTTTAACCCACAATTGCAAGAAAGAGTTTACTGTTTGTTGAAAATCCCTACAGTGGCGAACCGACCCATCAGGCTTCACAATGGGTACTGCTCCTTCAGCAAACTACTGATTCCTTCACTTTCCAGCCTTCGGATTTCTGCCTTTACTTTTTCCCATGAGGCAAATGGCACTGAGTGGGCCTTACAGAATTGTGGGATTGCTGCCTGGTCAACATACACAATGGTCTTGGCTCCTTTAATAGTCCCGAGACTTTCCTGAAAAACCTCTGGGTACTTAAATAGGATTTCACTCAGTCAGCCAGTTTCTCATCGAAAAATGTTGAGCCAATCTAGGCAAAAGCCTCTCAATCAGTCTTGCCCCATCAGGCTTAGGCCCGAGCCTTTTACTACCATCAGTGGGAACTGAACCAGCTGCTTCTCCTATGAGACTGGAACCAAAGTCGTATCTTTAGTCTGTAAAGACTCCCCGGTATAGATTCTCAGTCTAGCCGAGGTCTGGCAAATACTTAAGGGATGGAGTTCAGAGTAAATTTTGTTAAAGACTGTTTCTGTGATCAGTAAAACAGCCGCACCGTAATCGACCTCCATTAGACCTGGGTGACCATTTAACCAGATGTTTATTTTGATTGGTTGTTACTGAGCAATGTAACTGTTCCAACGCAGATGTAGGTGGACTTCCCAGGGTGTGCACTGTCCTGGACACTGGCCTATTAGTTCTGTTACTCAATTTAGGTCCAGTGGGTCTTTTTGCTGTCTTGAGTCTGCACACCGGCAGCAACTACAATGGTTCGCCAGCCTGAATCCTGAAGAAAATTTTAATTGTTTGGCCGAGACTTGGCTTTGTTCTGGGTTTGTGCTGAGGGCTGACCTTCCAGCTGAACATCAGATAGTAGGCGGTTTTGCACGCTTACATCATTAATCCCTCATACCAAAAGTCTCTAAGCATCTCATTAAGGGCTAGTCCGAAATCACACACCTCTGCCAGCCATAAAGTCATAGAATCGTAGATCTGTACAGCACAGAAACAGACCCTTTGGTCCAACTCATCTGCACTGACCAGAATTCGCCAATCTAATCTACTTCTATATGCTAGCATTTGGCCCATATCCCTCTAAACTCTTCTTATTCATGTACGTATCCAGCTGCCTTTTAAATATTGTAATTGTATCTTCCTCCACCACTTCCTCTGGCAGTCACTCCATATACCCACCACCCTATCCATGGCCCTCATGATTTTATAAACCTCTATGAGGTCACCCCTCAGCCTCCGATGCTCCGATGCATATAGCCCCAGCCTTCGGCATCTTCCTACAGCTCAAACCCTCCAAGCCCGGCAACATCCTTGTGAATCTTTTCTGAACCCTTTCAACTTTTCTTTCCTGTAGCAGGGAGACAAGAATTGAACACAGTATTCCAAAAGTGGCCTAACCAATGTCCTGTACAGTTGCAATATGACATCCCAACTCCTATACTCAATGCACGGACCAATAACGGCATACATACCAAACACTTTCTTCACTCTCTTGTCTACCTGGGACTCCACTTTCAAGTCATCTTAATCTAGTCAAAATTCCCAATATGGATTCCCCTGGTTCTTGTATTATCAAGTGAAAATTATTGTGTCTCAGAATTAGAGGAGGCTTGGGGCTGTAATGTTCCTTAACTACAACCATCAACTCTAGAAAGGTTTTAGTATCTGGTGCCTCAGGGAAACTTAGGCTCCTAATAACTGAAAAAGCTATGGGTGCACAAGCTTTCTGGAGAATTCCTGTTGCTTTTCATCTGCCCCAATGTGACTTGCCCAAAATAAATCACATTCTTTCCACATATGGGGTCAATTGAGTCAAGCTTCCCAAATAATGTCCTGATACCAGAAATACTTGCCCCAACTCAAAGACAACCCTTGTGAGCAAATTTCCATGGGAGCATGCTTTTCTCTCGTCACCACTGAAATAACTCCACAGAGGTTAGTTTCCTATCACCAAGTCACCATTTATTTACATGTGGAGAGTCCTTGACACTGATCCAGCTCCCTCAGAGCCAGCTCTCAGAGTAAACAGAACCTCTGACACTCCTGTTTATACCTGTAAGCCAGGGCTCCCTGATTGGACCAGATTAACAGCCCCAATCAGGGAACTCATATTCTCTGACGTTCACCTGGCTGACCTCGTTACAGTCACTTCAGTGTTCATTAGGTTAAGGAGCTGTTGCTCCAACTGTCTTAAATCTTTCCTAGTAAAGTTGAGCTGGGGAAGAACGGCTGTTATATAGTGTACCTTCGTCTAAGCCAGGAGGCTTGGGTTCAAGCCCCACCTGCTCCAGAGGATGTATAATAACATCTCTGAACAGGTTGAATCAAAAACATTTGGAGCTGAGGGAGGAGAGGCAGTGGCAGTGTCCCTACCACTAAGACAGGAGACCATTGTTCAAGTTCTACCTGCTCCAGAGGTGTGTAGTAACATCTCTGAACAGGTCAGTTCAAAAATATCTTCCAGACAAGCATCCACTCCATATCAGCATGATTTCATAGCTTCACAGTTTCATGAACCTCAACCATTTGATGGAGCAACTTTAAAATACCTAGGTTGGTGCTGGGGTGGGGTGAGGCGGTGTCGGGGGGAGGTGAGAGTGTGTATGGGAGGGTCTTATGGTAGAGAATGGGGGGGTAAGTGTAAATCTGCTGTCCCACTGAAACGTGAAGAATGGTTGACTTGGAGAGGGAGGAGAGGATTTCTCAAAGTGCCACTGAAAGGTCACAAGAACTTAAAATCATTGGCCATTTTTTCTTGCTGAAAAGCCACCTTTGAGTTGTCACTTATTTAGGGTGAATACGGTAGGCCAGGGTAAATCCAATTGTAAATGTGTCTGTGCTTCTGTCAACAGGCCTTGGGGATGAGATTGAATTGTGTGAATGCTGAGAGCTGGCACCAGCCTGACCAAGCATCAGAATAAAAGATAAAACCAATTATTATTTGTCTTTGTAAAAACCCAGCCATTATACAGAAGTGTGACTGCTCTCTCACTGCTTTATTTCCCCAATTTCAGTTTGATTGCTTTCAATAAATTTTGTTTGTAGAGTGCGTGGTATTGACATCATCGGGGAGAGCAGGCTGAGCAAAGGAGCTGAATTAACATGCAGCGCTCAGCAGGAAAAGTGAGAGAACTGTGCTACACCTGTGCTCATTGTCCATATCTGTGCTGACGTTAATGCAGCTCATTCCCATTCTGGCTCTGTCACTGGCCCAAGCCTGCTTCCTCAGTAATCGCTTTACTTTTCACTGCATAAAATACAAAACCAGACCAAACGGAAGCATCGATTATACTCTTGTCTCGTCCTCCAAGCATAATACCAATGAAGCTCTCCCTACAATCACTTTGCCAGAAAGATTTCTGTTGTCTTTGGCAGGTTTGCCTCTTGTTTACAGGTCACAGGTGGAATGTACCTGCCTCCTCCTCAGATGTAGGCAGATGGCAGCACTGTGGGCAGTTCAGGGTCCAATTTTTAAGGAGAATACTCTATTTTTGGTGTTGTCTCCGCAGCCATTTACTGGTGGAGGATATGTTTCTGTAACTCTTTCAGATCTCTGCTCGCCTCCAAATCTGGCCTCTTGAGCATCATTGAATTTGTTGTACTTGGAGGTACCTCTGCCTCCAATTGGTGGAATTCTTGTCTGGGTAATTTGCTGCCACTAATCCTCCTTTTCTGTGCTGCGTCTCAGGCCTGCCTAATTATCAGTGATAGAGGATAGATCACTGGTCAGTATAAAGAGAAAAGCCTTACAAAACAAGGTCGTCTATTCCATGGTAACAAGAGGCAACATTCCCTCAAAGATGCATGGTTGCACAACTGCTCGAAGGATCTACACACAGAGGTCAGCACATAGAGTTCCAGTTCCAGAAGTCACTGCCACACAGCAACAGGAATATCTAGAAGAAATTCAGGCAATGAGTATGGTTTGCCAAGTAAAACCACCAAGGAGAGGTAATGGCCTAGTGGCGTTATCGTTGGACTGTTAATCCTGAGACCACAAAACCCAGTTCTCATTGCCTTCCCTAATATCTCTTGACATGACTCAATGTCAAATGTTGTCTAACAGTGCTCTTGTCCAGTACCTTGGAATACTTTTACTAGGTGCTATGTAAATCCAAGTTGCTGTTAATGTTAAAGTAACAACAGTTCCAGATCAGCATGAACATTGATTTCTGAAATGTTTCACATTTCATGAATGGATGTAATTAAGTAAGTCTGAAGGAAAAACTATTCATTTGAAAAGCCAGTAATGTGTTAGTAGATGCCACTTCCCACCATCTCCTTTGTCTATCTTTCATCAAGTCTTTAAAGATTATGACTAATCATTAATTCTCTGAAGTGAACACCATCATGAATCAATAAACCTCATATGTGCTTGTTGTCAGGCAAACAGAAAGCTGAGATTATGAAGCACTCAGCTTATCCGTGGCTAAGCAGGTGAGCTCCAGTGAGAATTGTTAAGTTCTTCACGTTTGCAGCCCAGTTTTACAATGTGATCTAAATCCTTCAATTACAGGCTAACCTGTAAACTACCCCTGGGAGTCAATACAAAAATGACCCAAAGTATGTTAAAGAACGTGGATCAAATCCAGAGACCTGACTATGTTGAAGATGACTGATCACAACTACAGTATTTTACACCACACTGATCACAACCAGAGTGTGTTAAACTGCACTAATCACACCCAGAGTGTGTTAAATCACACTGATCACACCCACACTGGGTTACACTACACTGATCACACCCAGAGTGTGAAACACTGAACTGAGCACACCCACACTGGGTTACACTACACTGATCACACCCAGAGTGTGTTAAATCGCACTGATCACACCCAGAATGTGTAACACCACACTGATCACACCCAGAGTGTGTTACACTGAACTGAGCACACCCACACTGGGTTACACTACACTGATCACACCCAGAGTGTGTTAAATCGCACTGATCACACCCAGAATGTGTAACACTACACTGATCACACCCAGAGTGTGTTAAATCGCACTGATCACACCCAGAATGTGTAACACTACACTGATCACACCCAGAGTGTGAAACACTGAACTGAGCACACCCACACTGGGTTACACTACACTGATCACACCCAGAGTGTGTTAAATCGCACTGATCACACCCAGAGTGTGTAACACCGCACTGATCACACCCAGAGTGTGTTACACTGCACTGATCACACCCAGAATGTGTAACACTACACTGATCACATCCAGAGTGTGTTACTCTGCACTGATCACACCCAGAATGTGTAACACTGCACTGATCACACCCAGAGAGTGTTACACTGCACTGATCACACCCAGAATGTGTAACACTGCACTGATCACACCCAGAGAGTGTTACACTGCACTGATCTCTCCCAGAATGTGTAACACTGCACTGATCACACCCAGAGTGTGTAACACCACACTGATCACACCCAGAATGTGTAACACTGCACTGATCACACCCAGAGTGTGTTAAATCGCACTGATCACACCCAGAGTATGTTACCCTGCACTGATCACACCCAGAGTGTGTACCACCACACTGATCACACCCAGAGTGTGTTACACTGCACTGATTCCATACAGTTTATGCACATGCATGTTCAATTGTATAGTTCACGTAGAAAAGTGACGTTATTTATTGGATCATGGCTAGAATTTCATTTCTTGCATGTAAATATTCTTTTGCAAGTGAGTATCCACCCAGTATCCTCTATATGTAATGAATGGTAATTTTTAATTGGTATGTTTGGATCAGGCTCTATTTATATTTTTCAGCAGTTTGGGTAAAAGCAGGTGCACGGATTAGTGAGGTGGCTATCAGTTGGGGATGAGCCTGGTGACATTGGGTTACAGGGCATTGCCCTGCTGTCCACAGCTGCTGTGTTGTCTGTGGTGTCACCCATCCTGCAGGTTCAGTTGCTGCTACATGTCTTACAGTATTTAGTGTACAATCTGTTTATGGGTTGTTCATTAAATTGGAACATGGCACAGGTGCAGTTAGACCTGGAAAGAGTATTTTCCACTACTCGTGCAGGGAAGGGGCTTTGCTGCACCATCTGCCCCGGTGAAAGGTTTACTGTATCAATGCCAACTTCCAGCCAGGTTCTATTCCTGGAAATTAGTTTTAAATCGGCAACATTCAAATCAGTTATGCCAAGGAAATCAGTTGAAATAACAGCTCTGAATAAAATTTTTAAAGCTATTATGCAGCAGAACCTAAAGACACATGTTGAAACATACACACACAGACATATGCACACTAATACAGACATATACACATGCACAGACACACACGGGCATAGACACACATGCACGGACACACAAACACAGACACACACATGCACAGACACACACAAACATAGACACACACATGCACAGACACACGCATGCATGGACACACACATGCATGGACACACATGCATGGACACACACGTGCATGGACACACAGACACACACATGCACAGACACACACACTGAAACACAGACACAAACATGCGTAGGCAAACACACTCAAACACAGGCATACATGAAAACACACAAAATAATGTTGCAAAGATACTTTAGATTTAATCCTGTTTCGAACACTTACTGTAAAGGTTGTGAAAATTGGATTTCTTTCCAATTTTATGAAAATACATGGAGCCAATTGTTAACAAGGTTATTGAGAGTTCACAATAGACGCTGGCAGTTTTTTAACATGGCTTCCTGTAAGTCACATAATTGGTTATAAATGTTCACAATGCTATTTTGATCAGCTGTTCATGAAAAGTGACTGCTTTGGACAATTTCTTGTTTTATCTAGTCAATTGGAAGAAAGCCTGCTAAGAACAAGCTGCCCAGCTAAACTTCCACATTTCTGAACATAAAACCTTGCTGTTGAGTCCAGGGTGAAATCTGTTGATTCCTTTCAAAGAGGGATTGAAGGATCATCTCAATGTTGTATTACCTGAGCAAGATATTACTGCAAGACTTGACAGACCTGACTAGTTAGACCCCACTTCGAGTATGGTAAGCCAATCTAGGCACCACACCTTATGAAGGATGTATTGGCCTTGGAGGGAGTACATGGTAGGTTTACAAGAATGATATGTGGACTTCAGGGGTTAAGTTATGAGGAGATATTGTATAATTTAGACCTGTTTTCTCTAGAATTTAGGAAGTTAAGGGGCATCTGATCAAAGTCTTCAAACAGGAAAAGACAGGGTAGGTAAATATAAACTGTTTTCACTAATTGGATGTTCTAGAACTAGGGGTCATAGTCTGAAAATTAGGGTCAGACCGTTCAGGAGTGACGTTAGGTAGTGCATCTATACACAAACAGAGGTGGATGTTTGGAACTCTTTCCATCAAATATCAGTTTATGCTAAATCAATTGTTAGTTTTAAGTCTGAGATAAATACCTTTTTGTTAGGCAAAGGCATTAAAGGGATATGAGCCAAAAGCAGGTAAATAGAGTTAGGCCACAGATTAGCCATGATATCTTCGAGTGGTAGAATAGTTTCAAGGAGCTGAATTGATAATGAGCAAAATCTTACCAGCTCCCGAACAGTGTGGGCCATGACAAGAAAGTTGGGAAAATCCCATGAAATCCCTGCCGAAGAATTTCTCAATATGAGAGCAAAAAGGAGACAACAAGAACTGCAGATGCTGGAATCAGAGTCAACACAGTGTGGAGTTGGAGGAACACAGCAGGTCTGACAGCACCAGGGGAGCAGGAAAGTCGACATTTTGGGTCGGGATCCTTTATCAGGAAGAAGGATCCCGTCCTGGAACATTGACTTTCCTGCAGTACTGATGCTGCCTGACCTGCTGTGTTCATCCAGCTTCACACTGTATTGAATGAGAGCAGAAAGTCCTATTTTCCAACAAAGTGGTGAATGGCAAGACAAGATGTTCACTCATGAGTGGCGAAAAACCTATTTGCAAACATTTGCGTCTATTAACATCTCATTTTTACCTAATCTCGCCTCATAGTTACACAGTTTCCCATCCTCCCTCCCATCAGATAGAAACTAGTCAGCAGAAATTCCTGACATGAAAGTCTGAGTGGTTACCTGGTGACATTAGCTCCCCACACGCTCTTACGGACCTCCATCTTGGACTCCGAGCACCAGTATCTCAGAGCAGGCCCCACAGGCAGTGACCTCACGCCCTCGCCTCCGCTGCTGCATGGTAGACTAATCAGTAAAGTTAGGTCACATGGAAATCAGGGTGAGCTGACCAATTGGATACAAAGATAACACAATGTGGAGCTGGATGAACACTGCAGGCCAGGCAGCATCAGAGGAGCAGGAAAGCTGACGTTTCGGGTTGGGACCCTTCTTCAGAAAAGTTTCTGACCTCAAACGTCAGCTTTCCTACTCATCTGATGCTGCCTGGCCTGCTGTGTTCCTCAAGCTCCATACTGTGTTACCTCTGACTCCAGCATCAGCAGTCTTACTATCTCCAATTGGATACAAAATTTGCTTAACAGCAGGAGACAGAGAGTAATGATAGAGGGTTGTTTTTTGGACTGGAGGTCCGTGACCAGCGGTGTTCCACAGGGATCAATGCTGGGTACACTTTTATTTGTCATTTATGTGAATAATTTAGATGAACATATAGAAAGCATGGTTAGTAAATTGGCAGATCCAATTGATGGTATAGTGGACAGTGAAGAAGGTTACCTAAGATTATAAAGAGATCTTGATCAATTGGGTCAATGGGCTGAAGAATGGCAGATGGAGGTTAATTTGGATAAATGCGAGGTACTGCACTTTGGTAAAACAAACAAGGGCAGGACTTATACAATTAAAAGTAGGGCCTAGGGTAGTGTTGTAGAACAGAGAAGCCTAGGGGTTCAGACATATAGTTCTTTGAAGTTTACATCATATACAAATAGAGTGGTTAAGAAGGTGTTTAGCACTCTTGCCTCCATTGCTCAGACCTTTGTGTGTAGGACATAATGTTGAGATTGTACGGGACATTGGAGAGGCTTCTTCTGAAGTACTGTGTCCAGTTCTGGTCATCCTGTTAGATAAGAATATTATTAAACTATCCAGGATGTTACCAGGAATGAAGGGTTTGAGTTGAAAGGAGAGGCTGAATAGGCTGGGACTTTTTTCACTGGGGCGTAGGAGGTTGCGGGGTGACCTTATAGAGGTTTATAAAATCATGAGGACATAGATAAGTGAATGGCAGATGGCTTTTCCCCAGGGTGAGGAATTTAAAGACATGGGGCAAAGCTTTGAGGTGAGAGGAGAAAGATTTAAAAAAGACATGAAGGGCAATTTTTTTACACAGGGAGTGGTTCGTGTGTGGAATGAACTTCCAGAGGAAGTGGTCGCTGCAGGCACAGTTACAATGGTTAAAAGACATTTGGATATGTACATGAATAGGAAAGGTTTGGAAGGATATGGGCCAGGAGCAGGCAGGTGAAACCAGTTTAGTTTGGGATTATGAGATAAAAAGCATGGGGCTGGATGAACACAGCAGGTCAAGCAGCATCATAGGAGCAGGAAAACTTGACGTTTCGGGCCTAAACCCTTCATCAGAAATCTCTATCTTTATCTCTAGTTTGGGATTATGGTCGGCATGGACCTGTTATACCGAAAGATCTGTTTCTCTGCTGTATGACTCTTTGATTCTGTATCAGCGGACATGTAGCAGCCTTACCATATCATCATGGCACATTTCCGATCCACTTACAGTGTAGTTCTCAATGCTGCACTTTGGAATGCATTAGCACTTTTCATCCCAATGTAGCAAGGTGGTTCAGTGGTTAGCAACGCTGCCTCACAATGCTAAGGGTCTGATTCCGGCCTCAAGTGACTGTCTGTGAGTCAGGAGGCCACAGTCTTTTGCCCCTGATGCCACTTCCTCCAAACGAGCAATGCACAGTACTATCCCAGGAGGTGGTCACTGAACTACACCAGCTGCCAGAGCGAGGCCTGGAATCTGTAGGGATGGGTAGGTGACCATCCTATCCCAGAGGACATCATGGTGACAGCTGCAAGAACTTTTGTGTCATTGGTGCCAGATCACACCACATAGTCCTGTTTCCCTGTGAAGGGGTTGATGCTGAAGACTGGGCAGGAGGCTTTGCCAGCATCACTGACATTCCCCAGGGGCAGGGCACGATAGAGGGAACACACATTTCATTGAGAGCACGATATCACAAAGCAGCTCAGTCCATCAATAGGAAAGGGTCCCAGCCCCCTTAATGTGCAAGACATCTTTGGAAAACAATGATGGCAGGATTGGACAGAGTCAACATGGATTTACAAAAGGAAAATCAATGTGATAAATCTGCTACAATTCTGCAAGGATGTAACGAGTCAAAGTGGTGAGGGAGTGCAAGTGGGTGTGGTTTACTTGGACTTTCATAAGGCTTTTGACAAAGTCCCAATAAGAAATATAAAATTAAAGTGCACGGGATTGGGGATGGTTTACTGACATGGATGGAAACTGTTTAGCAGACAGGAAACAAAAGAGAAAGAGTAAACATGTCTCTTTTAAATGGCAGGCAGTGACTAATGGGTACCACAAGGAACAGCTCTTCACAAAGTATTTTAGTGATTTAGATGAGGGAACTGAATGTAATTTCTTCGGGTTTGCAGATGACACAAAGCTGGCTGGGACAGTGAGCTGTGAGGATGGTACAGAGGTGCCTCAGTGTGATTTGGACAAGCTGAGTGAGAAGGGAAATGCATGGCAGATGCCCAATGTGGATAAACGTGAGGTTATCCACTGCGATAGCAAACACAAGGAAGGCAGATAAGTAACTGAATGGTGATAGATTGGGAAAGGGAGAGGGGCACCAGGTGTCAGTCTCTGAAGGTAAGTAATGCAGATGCAGCAGGCGGTGAAGATGGTTTTCTGGGATGCTCACAGTGAGCTGTTTCAAGTACAGGAGCAGGGATGCCTTCCTGCAATTATACAGGGCCTCGGTGAGACCACACCTGGACCACTGTGTGCAGTTTTGGATTCCCTATCTGAGGGAGGGTGTTCTGGTGATGGGGCGAATGCAGCAAAGGTTTACCAGGCTGATTCCTGGATGGCAGGACTGATATATGAAGAGAGACTGGATCAGTTAGGACTATTTTTAAAAATATTTTAAAGAATGAAGGGGCATCCCTTAGAAACATAAAACACCCAAACAGGACTAGACAGGGTAAATACAGGAAGAATATTCCCAATAACTGGGGAGTCCAGAATAAGACGTCACAGTCTAAAGATGTGTGACAGGCCAATTAGCACTGTGATGAGGAGAAATGTCTCCATGCAGAGGGTGGGGAGCCTATGGAATTCTCTGCCACAGTTGAGTGGTTGAGGCTAAAAAATTGAATGTTTTCAAGAAGGGGTTTATGTAGTTCTTCCAGCTAAAGGGATTAAAGGGTGTGGAGAGAAAGCAGGAACGAAGTACTGAATTGGATGGTCAACCATGATCATCTTGAATGATGGAGCAGATTGAAAGGGCTGAATGACCTTATTCTGCTCCTGTTTTCCATGTTGCCATGTTTCTATCTGTAATCAACCAAACCTATATCTGCACCAGGTACCCTGGAAGCTGCCGTCATCCCTATTTCCTTGGAAACTCTCAGGATCTTCCTGTGTTTGAAGATAAAACATCTTACAGTGAGATAAGGGCGACTTTCTGTGACCTTGGCTGATGACTCCTTTACGCAACTCCCTGACTGAGGTAGAGTGTAGATACAATGCAGCCCATTCTCTGACCAAGGCCATAGTGGACCAGAATGCTTGAGCCAGTGTTACAGGAAAGCAGCCATTGAAGAGATTTCAGAGGCCGGAGGAGGTTACAGAGAGAAAGGGAGAGGGGAAACTATTCAAAGGGTTTGAAAATAAGAATGACATTGAGTTGTTGCTAGATTCAGAGCTTACACAGGCCAGAGAGAGCAAGGGTGATGGACGATTGGGTTTTGTTCAGGGTTGGGTGGGTCAGTTTTATTTTCAGGAGGGTTGCCAGGTCAGAGAGCAAACAGGGAGCCCTTCTGGAGGATGGATTTGTAGACTGCTTGAGTTGAAATTTCACTGCATCAAACTCAATGATTGTATTTATTTAGACATTTAAAATCCATTCTTCCAAAGGCTTTTCGGAGTAATGGCTTGTTCCAATTCAGGATGTGAATTGATACTGCAGGCAGAGTTCTGAGCACTGAGATCTGATGTACTTCAGGCCAGGTCAGCACTATACTCATTAATCTCCCAGTTAAGGAGAACAGTGCTTTCTGCGATGGAGGGAGTCTCTCTGCTTCTTGCACCAGTCTTTCTCAAACCAGCTTGGTAATTGCTGGCTGTTCTGACCTGCTCACAGATTGCTGTCAGTTCCACTCACTCGGAATCTTTATATATCCACAGCTTTCCTTGGCTGCTCAATGCAGGATTATAAACCCACACCAGACTTTGTACATTGTACTCTTTCACACCCTAAGTTTCCCTCCAAAAACTTTTCAGAACTTTTTCTTTCACAATGGTGGCTACACCTGTTATTATGAACTCCTATGTTCTGTCATTTTGAATGATCTGTGTGTGCTTCACTGCCTGTTGGCATGCCAAGGTACCTCCGTGAAAGTCTTGGGATGTTTCAACTGTTGACGTCTCTCCACCAGTCCCCTCCTTGGCTTTATCTAGAACACCCCACCCACTGTGACTTTTCATATCTAGCCTGGGTTTTCTGGGGTCACCATGGTATCCACAGACCATGATCATTATTTCCACCTTGTTTTAGGAAGTTGGCATTGTGACTCTGCTAGCAGTAGTCTCACCTCTGAGTTGGAAGATTATGAATTCAGTCCCCCTTCCAGAGACTTGAGGCTTTATTTAATCCAGGTTGAATCTCCAATGCAGTGTCATAGAGTCATAAATTCATACAGCACAGAAACAGACCCTTCGGCCCAACCAGTCCATGCTGAACGTAATCCCAAACTAAACTAGTCCCACCTGCCTGCTCCTGACCCATAACCCTCCAAACCTTTCCTATTCATGTACTTATCCAAATGTCTTTCAAACATTGTAATTGTACTCACATCCACCACTCCATCAGAAAGTTTATTCCACATGCGAACCACCCTCTGTGTAAAAAAACTGCCTCTTATGTGCTGAAGGAGTGCAGCATTGTTGGAGACAAGCAAGTGGAGGAAGCATCAAACAGAGGTCCCTATTGCCTCCTGATATGAATATCAAAGATACCACGCCACTGTTTCAAGAAACAGCAGGGGAGTTATCTCCAGTGTCCTGGGCCAAGATTCATCCCTCCATCGGTATTGCCTAAGACAGATTATTGGGTCATCATCATATTGCTGTTTGTGGGAGCTCACTGTATGTGAATTGGCTGCCATGTTTCCTTCAACAATGAACTCCATGGATTGTAAAACACTTTGGGATATCCTAAAGTTGGGAAAAGGTGTTTCAGAAATACAAATCCTTTCTTTCATTTGTGAGATAGTGGTTCTGTGGCAGATTATGCAGTGTCTTTATGATGTTTACCAAGATGGGGGTCCTCTGCCAACCTTACCCAGGCCAGTTGAGTATCCCTCACAACACCCATATAGCCTGAAATATGTCCAGCACATCCTCAATCTTGACATGGGACCTCTCCCAAGGGACTGCCATCAATAAAGAAGCCCAGCACCGAGTTTACCAGTGCTGCCCTCTTCAAGCTGACAATGTGAATTTGACAACAGGGATCTCTGAAGTCAACCAAGATCTTGATCTACGAGCCTCAACTGTAGTAAAACCTGGACCATCTGCCTGAGATCCTTGAGAGCTTCCACTAGTGGTTTTTTATTTAAATTTATTCACAGAATGAGGCTGTTTCCAGCTGGCCAGTATTTATTTCCCATCCCTGATAAGAGTCAATTGTATTGCTGTGGGTCTGTAATCATGTGTAGATCAGACCTGGTAAGGATGGCAGTTTCATTCCTAAAGGATATTAGTGAACCAGATGAGTTCTTCCAACAATCAGCAATGAATTTATGATCATCATTAGGCTATTAGTTCCAGATTTTTATAGAATTCAGATTCCATCTCTGCTGCGGAGGGATTTGGACCCAGGTCCCCAGAACATTACCTGAGTCGCTGGATTAACAGTCCAGTAACAATACCACTAGGGCCATTGCCTCCCATAATCGAATCCTAGGGATCAGATGGGAGAATTGCCAAAGGCTTTGTCTCCCCGTTCCTAGAGAACCTCCTATGGTGGACGGGCCATTGTGGCTAGATGCCTGAAAACAGCCTCCCTCAGCAGGCTCTGTCTCCCTCGAGTACAATGGTTAATGCTCAAAGGGTGACCAAAGTGAAAGGTACACGGATATGCTTGAGGTCACGCTAAAGCACTGAGCCACTGACACAACGACTGGGCTGAGAAAGCTTTAACTACTCGGCACAGCATCTTCTGACCCATCAAGGCACAATTCAGTCTGTACCTCATCGGTGAGAGAGGAAGGAGCAGGAAGTTAAGCCAGGGCTAAGAATTGTATTTACTCAGCAACAGCATGCCCCCCCAGGAACATAGAAACAGGAACAGGCCATTCAGCCTCTCGAGCCTGTTCTGCTATTCAATGCGATCATGGATAATCTGTAGCCCAACTCCATATACCTGCCTTTGGCTCATATCCCTTAATACCTTTGCTTAACACAAATTTATCTATGTCAGGATTAAAATTAACAACTGACTCAAGCATTAACGGCTATTTGTGGAAGAGAGTTCCAAACATCTATCACCCTTTGTGTGTAAGTGTTTCCTGACATTTCTGCTGACCGGCCTGGCCCTAATTCTCAGACTATGCCCCCAGTTCTAGAATCCCCAACCATTGGAAATAGTTTATCTAGCCTGTCTTTTCATGCTAGTGTCTTGAACATTTCAATAAAATCACACTTAACTTTATAAATTCTAGAGAAAATAGGCCAGATCTGTATAAACTCTCCTCATAACTTAATGCCTGAAGTCCAGGTATCATTCTTATTAACCAAAATTGTACATGGGGCGGCACAGTGGTTCATTGATTAGTACTACTGCCTTATAGCACCACGGACCTGGGTTTGAAACCAGCCTCGGGTGACTCTCTATGAGCACTTTTCATGTTCTCCACATGTCTGCATGAGTTTCCTCTGGGGTGCTCTGGTTTTCTCCCAGACTTCAAAGGTTTTGATTTGATTTATTGTTGTACATGTACCTGAGTACAGTGAAAAGCTTTGTTTTGCGAGCAGTACAGGCAGATCATAACAAACAAGGACATACAGATCATAGGGTGCTTAGACAGAATGAGGAATAACAAGTTACGGCTGCACAGGAGGTGCACAAAAGCAATGTCAACATTAGATTGAAATTAGAGAGGTCTGTTTGACACTCTAGTAACAGCAGGGAACAGATTGGTACCTGGGTTTCTGCTCTGTATCTTCTGCCTGACGGAAGAGGTTGGAAGAAAGTATTACCTCGGTGGAAGGGGTCTTTGGTGATGTTGGCAGCTTTTCCATGGCAACGTGAAGTATAGATGGAGTCCATGGAAGGGAGGTTGTGATGGTCTGGGCTGTGCACACAACATTCTGTAGTTTCTTACAGACCTGGGCAGAGCAGTCGCTATACCAGGCCATTATGCACCCAGATAGAATGCTTTCCATGGTGCGTCTGTAAAGCTTGGTGACATTGTTATCATTGCACCACGACACCAAGCACTCTTCCTTGATGTGCATATTAGGTGGATATACCATGCTAAAATGGCTGTAGTGTCCGGGGCTGTATAGGATAGATGGATTAGCCATGATAAATGCAGGGTGCTATGGGGATGGGGTTGGTGACTGGGTCTGAGTAGAATGCTGTTCGGAGGATTGGTGTCGACTCGATGGGCCAAATGGCCTGTTTCCACACAGTGGGCTTTTATGATTCTATGATACACTATACCCCCTCCAAGGCCAATATTTCCTTCCGAAGATGTGGTGCCCAGATCTGCTCGCAGTGCTCCAAGTAGAGTTTTAACTATGGTTTTGTATTGCTGCAACATAGCTTCTATGTCCTTGTACTCCAAGCCTCCAGCTTTAAAGGCCAGTTTTCCATTAGCCTTCTTGATTATTTTCTGCATCTGTTTTTGGTATTTTAAAGATCTCTGCACCCCCACTGCAGACAAACACATGGATCCAAAATTGAACTCTTCTGTTATCCAAAGATTCACTTGACCTGACAGACAAAATCCTAAATTCTGAGGAATTCACCTTGCACTGCAGGTCTAATGAAATTTAATTCTGTGTTCTTCAGGTGTTCCTTACGTGCAAGTGGGAATGATCACTTGTTGATACCAGTTGTAGCTAATGCTCTATAAAAGTCAAATTTTATAAATTGTGAATGTCTGATTAATGTCCATGGAATAATAATCCTAAAATCCACAGAAGGATTATGAAACACTGTTGTATTAGGAGACAGCGTAGATTAATCATAATATGTGCTTGGAGCTTCGCAATAGGTTGAAGGCCGTCTGGAAAAGCGTACATTCTGTGAACATCACAAAAGGTGACTGATACATTGAGCTTGAAACCCATGAACTGACTGTGCCCCTGGGCAGGCAGCCTGGGCACTGTGGCAAGAGCTGTCAGCCTGCGCACCGCCTACTGCTCAAGCACATCTCATCAATCGGCCGAAACATATCAGTGAGACTGGAGACAGAATTAATTCCAGTTGTGCCTGCCCCCCGAAGTAAAACAGTTACTTATCCAAGAAGCTAATCAACTGGCCTTGCATGTTAAACAGCTGCACTGTGACTGCACTGCCAGTCTGCTCTCACAATTCATTGCAAAGCTGCCAACTTCTCACTCTTCTTACAGCCTCATTACTTGTGAATATAATCGAGGCAAAAAAAGCAGCTGATTTATCAAGTACCACAAATATTTTAAAGCAAGGCTGTGTGACTGTTGACTGTCTAATCAAAGGGTGTGGGTGATTTGTAAACATACTGACAGATAGCCGAGAGTGAGTTACTGACGGGACTCTAATCTAGGGATTCGGGGTGTTTTATTTATACAGTAACAGATACCCCACAGTGAGTTACAGTCTGGAACCTAATCGAGGGGTTTGGGTGGTTTATCTACACAATAACAGATAACCGGGAGGGAGTTACAGACTGGAATCAAATTGAGCGGTTCAGGGCGATTTTTGGTTTTTTTCTATGAATTTTAATGGAATTTTCCCTGAATCTCTGAAGTTTTGGAAAATTAACACCAATGCATTGTCCACCTCACTGGCTACTTCTTTAAAGATACTTGGATGATGTCCACGAGGACCCAAGCACCTCTCAGTCGCAGCTCCGACAATTTGTTCAAGCATTTCTCCAGTGGTTAAGACTTTGCTGACTTCCTTGCTCCATTCCATTTTCTGATTTATTGCAGTTTCTGTGATGTTACTGGTATCCTCTACAGGAAGACTAACTCAAAATATCTGTGCAATTCATCTGCCAAGTGATTATTTTCCGTTACTAATTCTCCACACTCACTTTCTGTCAAGCAAATGCTCACTTTGTTAATTTCCTTGTAAATGTTTATCAAAAGTCTTTAATCTGTTGTTATATTTCAGGATAGCTTACCCTCGTACTTCATTCTTGATAGTGCTTATTAATTTTTAAATCATCCTTTGCTGTTTGCTGAATTCTGTCCAATCTTCTGAGCTGTCATCTTTTCATAATTATAATCCTTCATCCTTTACATTTCTAGTTTACCACGAATTTTAGGCTCATTTCTTAGAAATTTTCATCCTCGTTGGAATGTATCTATTCTGTGTATTCTGAATAAATCTCCTGAAACGTTTGTCACTGCAACTCTATTGACCTATCCTTTAACCTAATCTGCTAATTCGCTTTAGCCAGCTGTGCTTTCATATCCTCATAATTTCCCCTATTTAAGTTGAAAAAAACCATCTCAGCCCCACTCCTCTCTCCTTCAAACTGAATATAAGATTCATTCATATTATGGTTACTGTTACTAGGGGTCAGTTCACTGAGATCCTTAATTAACTCTTTCAAATTGCATAATTCCAGATCTGCCCTCAAATAACCCACAAATGACATTGCAACTTTATCATTTTTCTACCCAAACAGTTCCCACATTCTGGATAACTAATCTTAGGCCTTCTCTCTCAACAGCACTAATGCCATACTTAATTAACAGAGCCACCCTTCAACCTCTTCTTGGCTTTCTGTCTTTACTAAATATCCTCTAGCTATCGATATTCAAGGCTACTAGATCGTACTTATTTGTCTCTAACTGTGCTGTCAGTTCATTGTTTTTGATTTGAATACTACACCTATTCAGATACAGTCTTCAGTTTTATCCTTTTATTCTTTTTGTAGCCTCTAGCCTTACCCACTGAGTTATCTCTTAGATTTGTACTCTATATTCCTTCCTGCAACAGTCTGGTTATCTTTTCCTATATTAAGACATTTCTCTATTGCCTTGTCTCTACTCTTTGATTTACCACATCATCTCAAATTTAAGCCCTTTTCCTCAAGATTTGGTTTTAAATCTTCTCTAGTCTTCCCCAGTTATGCAGCTGGCAAGGACACAGGCACCAGCATGGTTCAGATGAAGATGTCCCAGTGGTACAAATCCCATTTTCCCCGGTTTTAGTACCACTGCCCAGCAACCTAAACTCACTCTCCATCAGTCTTTGAGCCAGACCTTTGTCTCTCTCATCTGATTTGCCAAGTCACATGTGGGTCAGGTAAGAATCCAGAGTTTATGATCTTTTAAATTCTGATTCATAATTCCATTCCTCGTTCCTTAAATTGACGACATGAAACCTCCTTCATTTTCTGTCTATGTCATTTGTACCTGCATGGGCCACATGCCTTGATCCTCACTCTCCCACCTCACATTCCTCTCCAGCTCGGAGCAAAAGTCCCACACCTTGGCACAGGGCAGGCAACACAGCTGTCTGGACTCTCTGTTTTTGCTGCAGGGAACAATGTCAGTCATCTACGATCACTACAAACCTGTTTCCTCCCCCACCACCTGAATTTCTTCCTGTACCACAGTTCTCTGGCCAGTTTGCTAATCCACATGCAGCTCCTACTTTCATTCAAACCGGCTGAAAGAACATCAGACCTGTTGGACATTGCCAAAGCTGAGGCACCTTCATCTAGCCCTCTGGATTCCCCTTGCCTGTCTCACTCACAGTCACACTTCCCTGCTCCTGAACACTGACCAAATGAGAAGACCCTGTCTTAAAAAGTGTGACTGTCTTCTGGTACGACTAATCCAGGTGACTTTCCCACTCCCTGATGGATTGCCATGTCTGTAGTTTAGCCTCTAGTTCATAAATTCTGGGCAAAAGCTGCTCTTTAAAGAATTTTGTTTTAGGTTTGTGATTTTTTAAAATGGGGTCTGAACTGAGAAAGAACTGTTGTAAAGCCAATATTTTAAAAGATTACTGATGTATTAAAAAGAAAGTACCCTGAGACTGATTTCAGAAGTCACCTGACACCAGGCTGTAGTCCATCAGGTTTATGTGAAATCACAAGCTTTCAGGGTGCTGCCCCTTTGTCAGGTGAAGTGCAGAGAGGCACATTGGCACAGAAGATATAGCACAGAAATCAAAAGATCATACAAATGGTGTGAGTGGAGTGTCAACAGGTGGAATAATAAGTCTCTGCAGGTGATCAAAAGAGTCAAATGGTGTGAGTAAAGTGTCAACAGCTGAATAGTAAGTGAAGGGGTGATTTATAATCCAAATAATTGAGGCAGAGAGATAATTACAAAAAAGTGAAAATAAGGTGGTGCTGGAGACAAACCAAACAGCTGGAATAACATGATAGATACAAGAGTCGAGTGACAAGGGTCTAACCAAAGTAACAAGTAATCCAAAACTGTACAAACTAATAATGGTAGAGGGATCATAACAAGTCATCAAGGTGATGATTCAAAACAGGACAGTGAGGAAGATTTTGTAGATACAGAACAGTTACATGTAACACACCATGAGCCCAAGATCATGGTTAGACCGTCTTCATGGGTACAGAACTCGGCTGTCAGTTTCGGCTCGGCGATTCTGCATTGTTGTGTATCAGGAAGGCAGCCGTGGAGGACGCTTCCTCGAAGATCGGAGGCTGAATGTCCTTGACTGCTGGAGTGTTCCCTGACTGGGAGGCAACATCTCTATCTGGTGATTGTCCATTCATCTGTAGTGTCTGCATGATCTCGTCAATGTACGATTCCTCAGGGTGTCCTTGCCTGCAGCGTATAAGGTACACAACATTGGCCAAATCACATGAGTATCTGCTGTGTGTGTGATGGGTGGTGTTCCCACGTGTGATGGTAGTGTCCACGTCGATGATCTGACATGTCTTACAACGATTGCATGGCAGCACTATGTGGTGTTGTGGTCGATGTTGTCCTGAAGGCTGGGTAGTATGCTGCGAATGATGGTCTGTTTAAGGTTTGGCAATTGTTTGAAGGTCAGCAGTGGAGACATAGGGACGATCTTGGTGAGACGTTCTTCGTCATTAATGACATGTTGAAGGCTGTAAAGAACGTGGCATAATTTCTTTGCTCCGAGGAAATACTGGACAATGAAGGGTATTCTATCGGTTGTGTCCTGTGTCTGTCTTCTGAGAAGGTCACTGCAGCTTGTCGCTGTGGCACATCGGAACTGGTGATCAATGAGTTGAGCATCATATCCTGTTCTTATGACACTTATGGCAAACATTCTTTAAAGAGTAGTTTGACCAAGCAGTAATTGAAATGGTTGGAGACAAAGAGGCCTGTGTTCAGATGGAGCTCTGTTTGGCAACAGAAAGTTGACTGGTCTATGGACTTGTGACCAATGGTTGATGGTAAAGTCCTTTTGAAATAACTCCACAGATTCCAGAATCCTGTTACCAGGTCACCCTTTATTTACATGCGGAGAGTCCTTTACACTGATCCAGTTCCCTTAGAGCCAGCTGTCAGAGTGAACAGAACCTCTGACACTCCTGTTTATACCTGTCAATCAGATAAACAGCTCCAATCAAGGAATCATATTCTGTGAGTCCACGCAGCTGACCTTGTTACAATCATTACAACCCTTCCTGCTCTGGGTCTGAAGAAATAGATGGGTTTGTTTTATCTGCTCCTGGGGCACTAGGTCAGGTTCCTCTAACTCTGCCTCTGATACAGGTGACATGTAATGCACAGTAGCTCGCCTCTTGTGCCAGAGGGTCTCAGAAGAAGGTTATTCTCTTCTTCAGGTGGACAAAGGCGTCAAGGCAGCGACATCCACGTTTCTATCTCAGATTCTGAGGTATCTTCAGCACTTAACAGAGAAGGAGAACCCATGGGTTCCAGAAGAGTTGGAAAAGCTGTTGAGGAGCCAGAGACAGTTTGTGAGTTTGCAGCTTTCGTATGATCCATATGTTTGTTCAGGACCATTGCACCTTATATGTCACTGGACCTGACCTTATGCCAACCATGGCTCTTACCCCTGCAGGGTCATTCCTGTGGTTCCTACATCAAACTTCATCCCTGAAGTAAACTGTCTCTCTCACTTTGTGGAGACTTGTGTCCAGCACTGGTGTTCCTGATACCGTCTCAACCTTCCCCTTCCCAGGTCCGGGAAGATCAGATTGAACCTGGTGTGGAGCCGTCTCTCCATTACCAACACTGCTAGAGCTATTCCTGTAGTTGCATGAACGTTGGTCCTATAATCAAATAAAAACCAGGACAGTTTGGTATCTAGTGAAGCTGTACACTGATTTTTAAATCTGCCTTCACAGTGTGGACTGCTGTTTCTGCCAGACCACTGGATGGTGGATGATAGGGGGCTGTCCTTATATATAGAATACCATATTTGACTTCTTTAAATACACAAATTCCTTGCTGGTAAATGATGGCCCAGGAGTCCGTATATTGCAAAAGATGCAGGCTGTTATTCTATCCCAGACACTTTGAGTGGATGCCCACAATGACTAAGAACATTGAACCCATGTAAAGACCTGTATAGTCAACGTGTAACCAAGTGTAGGGTTTACCCTAGACATTCCCATAAATGTGGGGGAGTTATTGTGGTAACTTCTGATCTTGTTGGCACTCTGGGCACTGCCCCACCAATGTAGCTATGTTGACAACCAATCCTGGCCACCAGACATAACTTCTCACCAACATCTTCATTTTGGAAATCCCTGGATGAACCTGGTGGAGTTCAGTCAGTACCTGGTAGCGACCTTTACTTGGGACAATCTCTCTTGCTCCCCATAGTCATATACCATCCCCTGCTGTAATCTGGCCTCTTTGGGACCACAAAGGTTTCCATTCTGTTTGTGACGGCCCTTTGGTTTCTCCCATCACCACCAGCTGTTTCAGTTTTGCCAGGATCGGATCTTTCTGTGTCCGAGGTCTGATATTGTCATCTGTGACTGGGAATGTGACCAGAAAATTTAAAACCATTACAGACTCTTCCAGTGGCAGTAACATCGGTGGTGTATCTGCCAGCGTGAGGCAGCTCATTGCATCCACATTCGCTACTTGGGCTCCCGGACAGTGTTCCAACTTGTAATTATACGCACTTAGTATCAGAACCTACCACCAAATTTGGCCTGAATCTATTTGGCAGCATTGCCTTGTCCCCTAGTAGACCCAGTACGGGTTTGTGGTCCATTATTATTACAAATTTACGTCTGCAAAGGTATTGGTGGAACGTCCTAACTCCAAATATGATCACCAAACCTTCCTTCTTTATCTGGGCATTTTTACACTCTGCACCAGCCAAAGTCCTGATGAATATGCTATTGGGCATTCCGCCCCATTGGGCCACCTGTGAGCTAATGCTACCCTGATGCCATATGGGACGCATCGCATGTCAATAGCAGATCTCGCTTGGGATCATAGTGTGCTAACACCTTAGAGATGACAGCTGTTTATTCACTTCCCTGAAAGCTGCAGCTTGGCTGCGCGACCATTTCCAAGGCTGATCCTTTTTAAAGAGTTGATGCAAAGGTGCCAGGACAAGGGAGCCGGGGCACCTTCGATCACCCTCAGTTTGTCTTCCAACAGGTGTAACCCAGTCTTGTCGACTCTGTAGCACAAGTAGGTCACTTGGTGGGGCACTTGGAGCACACATTTTTCCCTTCTAAGGCGTATGCCCGCCTGGGATAAACATCTAAGGACTATGTCCAAGTTCTGTAAGAGCTCCTTATTGGTCTTCCCTGTTATTAGCACATCATCTAGATAAATGGCGACCTGAGGTAGACCTTGTAAAATGGTCTCCATCATTCACTGAAGCATTGCTCAGGCTGATGATACCCCAAATGGCAGTCTCCTATATTGGTGCAATCCCTTATGGGTATTAGTTGTAGCATACTTCTGGGTATCCTCATCTAACTGTAATTGCAGGTGTGCATGGCTCATGTCCAGCTTCATGATAGACAGCCCCCTGTCAGCTTTGTTTATAAATCTCTATGTGAGGGATTGGGTATTTACCCAGCTGTGAAAAGTGGTTTACCATTCGTTTAAAATTCATACAAAGGCGAAACGACCTGTCAGACTTCACAATCAGTTAAGACGATGCTGTCCATTCCACAAACTGGACTGAGTCCTTCGCTTTCCAGCCTTCTGATTTCTGCCTGTACTTTTGCCTATAAGGCAAATTGCACTGGGCCTGCCTTGCAGATTCATGTGATTGCTTCCTGGTCAACATACAAGGTGGCCTTGGCTCCTTTGATAGTCTCTAGACCTTGTTCAACTCTTAATTCCAGATAATTTTTCATTGAATTCAAATTTCACCTCAAATATTAGCTGAGTTTCTGCATTAATAGTCTAGCAATAACACCATAGGCCATCGCTTCACCCTCAATTTACACCATCAGTTCATCTACTGTATTCCGAATGCTTTGTGCATTAATATTCAAAGCCTTTGAGTCTGTTCCATTAGTACATTTCCCTGCACTTCAATGTTGCCTTGGTGCAGTGTAACGTTCAACTCTGTGTTCCTTTTGCTTTCCGATAACAATCAACCCCATCATTAAGCTGCAGACCCACCTCTTCCTTTACCTTTGAATTTATAATTTACCATGCACCCACTATTTAGTTTAAAGCCCTGTCCACAGTCTCGGTTATGTGATTCACCAGGACTCTGGTGCCAGCATGATACAGGAGGAACCTGTCCCATCGGAACAACTCCACCCTTCCCCGGTAGTGCCAATGTCCCATAAATTTGAACCTGTTTCCCCCCAACCAATCTTTGAGTCGCTCTTCACTTCAGTTTCAAGTCATAGAGATCTACAGCACAGAAAAAGGCCATTCAATCCATCGAGGCCTGCACCAGTCTTAGACAACCACCTAACTACTTCAATCCTATTTACCAGCACTTGACCTATAGCATCATATGCCTTAGCATTGTGTGTAAATACTTCTTGAATGTTCTGAGGGTTTTCTGCCTCAACTACTCTTATAGGCAGTGAGCTCCAGATTCCCACCACCTTCTGGGTGAAAAAGTTTTTCTTCACATCCCCTCTAAACATCCTGCCCTTTTCCTTATATCTATTCCCGGGTCTTGATCCCTCCACCAAGGGGAAATTTTTCTTCCTGTCTAACCTATCTATATCCCTCATAATTGCATCTCAATTATGTCCTCTGTCATTCTCCTCTGCTCTAAGGAAAACAACCCTGCCCCATGGTCCTTGGTGCTTCCCAGGGTCTTACTGTTTGTCATGTATTGTTTGCCTTGTTTGCCCTGCCCAACTGCATCATGTCACGTTTATCAAGATTAAATTCCATTTACCACTGATTAGCCCATCTGACCAGACTGTCAATATCCTCCTGTACTCGAAGGCTATCATCTTCACAAGTTACCATCCCATCAATTCTTGTATCATCCGCAAACTTACTGATCAACCCTCCTACATTCAATATATTAGCACAAACAGCAAGGGCCCCAATGCTGATCCTAGTGGAACTCCACTGGACACAGGTTTCCAGTCACAAAAACACCACGCGATCATCACCCTCTGCTTCCTGCCACTCTGCCAATTCTGGATCCAATTTGCCAAATTTCCTTGAATCCCATGGGCTTTTATCTTCACTAACAGTCTTCCATGTAGAATCTTATCAAAAGCCTTGCTAAACTCCAAGTAGACTATGCTGAATGCCCTCATCGACACATCGGGACACCTCTTCAAAATATTTGGTCAGGCATGACCTCCACTTAACAAAACCATACTGACTACTCTTGACTGGGCATCTTTGCTTGGGGTGGCACAGTGGCACAGTGGTTAGCACTGCTGCCTCACAGCACCAGGGATCTGGCTTCGATTCCAGCCTTGGGTGACTGTCTGTGTGGAGTGTCTGCATGGGTATGTTCCAGTTTCCTCCCACAGTCCAAAGATGTGCAGGTTAGGGTGGATTGGCCATGCTAAATTGCCCATCGTGTTCAGGGGTGTGTGGGTTATAGGGGAATGGGTCTGGGTGGGATGCTCTGAGGTTCAGTGTGGACTTGTTGGGCTGAAGGGCCTGTTTCCACACTGTAGGGATTCTATGACTACTCCCTGTGTGTATTCACATAAAATGAAAAATATGTGATGTCTTACAAGGTGAATGTAAAAGATCCCACAGCAGTATTTAAGCTTCAATCAGTGTCATTAAAATTGTTTATTTGAACTTGCTATCTGCAGATGGGCTGTCACACTTCCAAAGGTTGGGAAAAGTTCATTAGAAATGAAAATCTTTGTTTCTTTCAAGACAAATGCAAGTAGTTATTTTTGAAAGTTTCAGGTTTGAATCTGCACTGTTTCTTTTCATGATCTGGGACCGAGAATTGTAATTTCAGATCAAATATATAAAGATGCACACAGATTTTCAGCAAGAAGGTTGCAGATATTTCGTTCAAGTAATCGTATTGGTGACAGATGTCACAAAATAAATGAAAACGGCAGCTATTAATAATATATTTCTGCTGTATCAGAATGAGAAAAGCGAAACTCATGCCTCACCAACCTTTATCAATGCCTCTTGCACCATCCCCAGTAAGATGTTTGACATTGAATGCTCATTGACATTATGGTCTCTTTGCCGGAAGCTTTTCATCTATTGCTCGGTGTGATAAAACCTAAGACAGTAATCTGTGATGGGCAGAGAAATACATGAAGATCATAATTGCTCATTTCGCAGCAGGTTTCTGTTTATAAAAAAAGACTTTGGCTGTTGATGTTCTAAAGTGTCAACTGTATTTTCTTCTTTTCTTAAATGACATCCCAGAATTTGAATGGAACACATTTGGACACTGTCCCCCTGTGCAATATAAACTTGACGGGCAGGAATTGTAAGTCAAAGGTTGCAGATAACATGCTGACTCTGGATCACTTCTTTAACGGGCATTGCAGACTTGCAATTTGAAGGACATATGAATCTCAGCTGCTAAAAGGTCTGATCCCTTCGACACCATTTTAAAGTAGTTAGCTAGGACTGAGTCAGAGATGCAGCCTTTCAGTTCAAATATTAAACCAAGGCACCATCTGCATTGTTGTCCAGTAAATTTAAGATTCCTCGTGATAAGCTTGAAGAAAAGAATGGGAGCTCTTCCAAACGTCCTAAGCTAACATTTATCCATCAGCTGACATCCCTGAAACAGGTTAGCTGATCATGATCACATTGCTGTTTTACAGTTGTTTGGAAGCACAAAACATGGGATTGCTGAACAAAAGACATTTTGTCAAAGCTTGCTCTCATCAGGACAGTTCACAAGAATTATCCCCACTATTAGCTTTTGTGTCTCCCTGGTTTACCATTATCCATCCCTTTGATTGCCTAACTGTCCTACTGTCCCACTGGATTTCTTCTTCACCTATAATTTACTCCTTTACAGAGATCCGGGACTTCAGGTCATTCGGGGATTTTCAACGGACTTGCCTGGCCGAGCCCAGTGAGGGAGAATGGGTTTTAATGGCCAAGGGTAGAGACTGGAGGAAGGGATGGGAGAGCAATCTTTAAGGATCCTCCGCAGGAGGTCCTCTCCCCTCCCCTGGTGCATGTAGTGCCATGGTGGAGGAGGAATGTGGCGTTTAAGTGGCCCCGGTCAAAGAGCTGGGCCTTAAACAATGTGTTTAGAAAGAGAAAGAAAGGCAGAGAGAGAGGTTTGGGGGAATCAGTTCTTGAGTTTACCATGCCAGGGATGGAGCTATTAAAGTTAGGAATGTGTTGGAGGAGCACACATATCTTGGAGAGTTGAAGATCTGAAGGAAGTTACAGAGTTAGGAGCAACAGGGCCTTGATGGAATTTGTAAACGAGGATGAGATATTTTAAATTGAGCAATGAATCTGTCTCCCACTCCAACCACTCCAATGCAGTTGCTATTTTGTGCCAATTTTTAGTAACCCATAGGAGGCAGAGGTGATATCCTCTCCAGCCCCCAAAACCTTCCTCATCCAACTCTGTACTTTTTGCTTACCCGTCCCTCTGGCTCCCGTCTCTGGGGAAACTAAACCCTCAGTCTCCAATAGTTTAAAACAGGGAATGTGGGAAAAGCAGAGTGATGAGTCATTTAGAAATATGTTCCTTTAGCTGGAGGCACCATATAAGCTGACAAATATTATGCATGAAATACAAAAGAAAGATTTTAAACATAGCCCAAGATTTTCAAAGTAAATTGTAAGAGACGAGGAAAGGCACAGTTTGTGTAGGAATGAATGGGTGTGTATCGTTCTCTACTGTACTCAGAGTATGCACAATGGATTGTTCCCATCTATCAATAGAAAATGGTTCTTTAGTTTGTAACAGAAATAGCAACAAACCTATTTCAGCTTGTAACTAAATCATACTGTGGTGAGCAGAACTTTACTGAAATAAGGAAATGGTTATGGAGTAACACAGATGGGCGTAGGTTGACTTACTGTCATGCCTTATGGTCAATTAGAACTCTGGAATTAGGCTCAATTCCCTGGCTGAGCATAACCATGTTACAAATAACAGCACAAGTCTGTGAACCTGTGATCAGGACCAGCGTTCGCAGAGGGGGAAATGACCATGCATGTAGGTGGTGATACAAAATAGACCTTTTAATTAAATTTCTCTTTTAGGAAACTGCCTGGGGCGAGAAGGCTGTGTACTGGTACGTGACACATTGGAAACCTTGCAGAAGGGAGCTGTGCTGTGTTCACTCAGGTAAGTCAGCTGTTTCCTGGCACATGATTGTCTTTTTGGCTTTGACGCTCTGAAAGTAAAATACCATTTCTAATTTTAATCTGCTTTTAATTGCAAGATCTCAAAACATTTTTCCCTCGCCACAAAACAGCCATCCTTACCTGAAGAAGGGTCCCAACCCAAAACGTCAGCTTTCCTGCTCCTCTGATGCTGCCTGGCCTGCTGTGTTCATCCAACTCCACACCGTATTATCTCAGGCTCCAGCATCGGCAGTTCTTATTATCTCATCCTTACCTGGTCTAGTCTACTCATGACTCCAGACCCACAATAACATGGTTGATTCTCAACAGCCCTCTGGGTAAATAGGGACAGGTAATAAATGCTAGCCTAGCCAGTGATACCTACATCCCATGAACAAACAAAATAAAAAAGCCAGAGAGAATAGGAAACTCACTGCAGCAGGCATTAGGGGAAGCGAGATAAAATGTGAAGGTGTAAGGGATAGAGGTTGATGTTAACTGGTGAAGTAGGGTCATTTGTGTGAAGTATAAAAACCAGCACATACTGAATGGCCAGTGTCTGTGCAGTTAGTTCTACATAATTCAGTTCAGCAGCTGGCAGAAATTGTTCACTTCATTGGTGTAGGGAAGAGAAAGGTAAGTGTATTCAGTAGTTCCAGTCACAGAAGGCTACGCTTTGGTATATGGATGCGTCAATGCAGATTTAGAGACTGTGGTTCATGGTATAACAGTACCTAGCCTTTGATGTTACTGCAGCAGTGCCAAAATTCCTAATGAGGTAGAGGTGATCATTCCATTCATTGCCGGTGATACATATAACAACTCCGAGAAATGCCCAACAAAGATAACTGAAGGGCATCCTGTTCCTGATATCACTTGGTGCTGGGTTGATCCTGACCAACTGAGGCCAAGGACATGTCATTAAAGTGGCAGTGCAAGCTCTGCATGGCTGCTGGGATTCATTGCTACGGTTGATCCTTACTTCCCTTCAGATTGAAGTGGTCTCTTTTGATATATAAACACATTACAAGGGGTAATTGTCTTTGTTGGATAGTAGCACAAAACAGGCAGTCTCACAGCGAGTGACTGGTATGAGTTCCCGCCAACTTTCAATTTCAGCAAGTGGTAGGCCACCCACTGAGTTTCTGTTTCTGATGTATTTTGAGTTCCATTGCTCTACAGTGAGAATCACTGACTCCCTTTCCCAGCATGGAGCCCAGGTGGCAGGATTGATTTTAACGTTATATGACTAATCTGTGGTCCCTGATTCCATTAAGAGAGGGTTTTTTTCCAAGGCCACTATTCATTGCCCATTTTGAGTTGCATTGAAAAGATGGTGGTGAGTTGACTTCTTCAAACACTGTAGTGCATGTGGTGTTTGGACACCTACAGTGCCATTAGGGAGAGAATTCCAGGATTTTGACCCAGCATCAGTGATATATTTCCAAGTCATGATGGAGAACTTGCAGGGGGTATGTATCTGCTATCCTTGTCCTTCTAAATGGTAAAGGTTATAGGTTTGAAACATGCTTCCAAAGAAGTCTTTGTGAATCTCTGTGCTGTATCTTGTCGATGGTACACACTGCTGCTACTCTGTGCATCAGTCATAGAAATGTAGAAAATAGATGCAGGAGTAGGCCATTTGGCTCCTTGAGCCTGCACCACCATTCAATATGACCATGGCTGATCATACAATTTCAGAATCCCAATCCCACTTTCTCTCCATGCCCGTTCATCCCTTTGGCTGCAAGGGCCACATCCAGCCCCCTCATGAATGTATCTAACAAACTGTTCCCCAACAGCTTCCTGTGGTAGAGAATTCCACAGGTTCACAACTCTGTGAGTGAAGAAATTCTTGCTCATCTCAATCCTGAATGGCTTACCCCTTATTCTTAGATGGTGACCCCCTAGTTCTGGACTTCCCCAACATCAGGAACATTCTTCCCACAACTAGCCTGTCCAGTCCCATTAGGAATTTGTGTGTTTCTGTGAGATCCTCCCTCATGCTTCTAAATTCCAGTGATTACAAGCCTAGCCAATCCAGTCTTTCTTCATATGTCAGTCCTGACATCCTGGGAATCAGTCTGGTGAACCCTTGTCTCAATAACAAGGATGTCCTTCCTCAGACTAGGAGACCAAAACTGCATACGATACTCAAGGTTTGGTCGCACCAAGGCCCTATATAACTGCAGCAAGATGTCCCTACTCCAACACTCAAACCCTCTTGCTATGAAGGCCAGCATGCCATTGGCTTTCCTCACCACCTCCTGCAGGAAATGAAGGAGCATTGAAATAGATGGAATGCGAGTCAAATGGGCTGTTGTTGGAACTGCACTCAAGCAAGCAACTGAAGACTATTCCATCGCACTCCTTACTCATGACTTATAGCTGATGGACAAGCTCTGGGAGACCAGAGGTTAGTTACTCTCCACAGAATTCCTAGTCTCTTACCAGTTCCATTTCTGATTAATGATAACTTCCAGGATTTTTATAGTGGAGGATTCAGTAATAGTAACACCATTGAATGTCAAAGTGCAATGGCTAGGAGGTCATTTTTTAGAGTTGACCATTGCCTGACACTTGTGTGGCATCAATGTGACTTGCCATTTATCAGTCCAAGACTGTATGTTGTCCAGATCTTGCTACATATGAATACAGTTCTGTTTCAGCATCTGAGGAGCCATAAATGGTGCTTAACATTTTGCAATCATCAGTGACCATCCCCACTTTGACCTCATGATGGAGGGAAGGCCATTGATGAAGCAGCTGAAGATGGTTGGGCCTAGGACACTACCCTGAGGAACTCATGCAGAGATGTCCTGGAGCTGAGATGACTGACCTCCAACAATCACAACCATCTTCCTATGTGCCAGCTATGACTCCAACCAACTGAGAGTTTTGCCCCCGATATCCAATGAATCCAGTTTGCTAGGACTCCTTGATACTATATTTGGTTGAATGCAGCTTCAGTGGTGCTGTGATCTCATCTCTGGCATTGAGGTTTTGTCCATGTTTGGACCAAGACTGTAATGAGGTCAAAGCCAAGTGTCTCTAATGGAATCCAAACTGAGCGTCATTGATTAGGTTATTCCTTTGTCAGTGCCACCTGACGGCACTATTGAAGACACCTTCCATCACTTTACTCATGATCAAAAGGAGAATGCTTGGGTGGTAATCGGCCAGGTTCGATTTGTCCTGCTTTTTGTGTACAGGACATACATGGCTAATTTTCCACAATGTCGTATAAGTCCCAGTGTTACAGCTGTTCTGGAACAGCTTGGCCAGGGGAATGGAAAGTTCTGGAGTACAAGTCTTCAATACTATTGCCAGAATGTTGTCAAGGCCCGCAGCCTTTGCAGTGTGCAGCGTCTCCACCTGCTTCCTGATATCACATGGAGTGAATCAAATTGGCTGAAGACTAGCATCTGTAATGCTAGAGACCACTGAGGAGGCCGAGATGTATTATCTGCTCAACACTTCTGACTAAAGATTATTGTGAGTGCATCAGCCTTATATTTTGCACTGATGTGCTGCGTTCTCCCATCATTGAGGATGAGGACATTTGTGGAGAGATAGTAGGAACTGCCGATGCTGGAGAATCTGAGACAACAAGGTGGAGAGCTGGATGAACACAGCAGGCCAAGCAGCATCAGAGGAGCAGGAAAGCTGACGTTTCAGGTCTAGACCCTCCTTCAGAAATGTGGGAGGGGAAGGGGATTCTGAAATAAATAGGAGAAAGGGGGAAGACGGATAGAAGATGGATAAAGGAGAAGATAGGTAGAGAGGAGACAGACAGGTCAAGGAGGCAGGATCGGAGGCAGCAAAGGTGAGTGTAGGTGGGGAGTCAGGGAGGGGATACGTCGGTCCAAGGAGGACAGACAGGTCAAAGAGGCGGGATGAGGCTAGTAGGTAGGAGATGGGGGTGGGGCTTGAGGTGGGAGGAGTGGATAGGTGGGAGGACAGGTTAGGAAGGCGCGTACGAGCTGGGCTGGTTTTGGGATGCGGTTGGGGGAGGGGAGATTTTGAAGCTTGCGAAGTCCACATTGATACCATTGGGCTGCAGGGTTCCCAA
>JAHRHZ010000082.1:21335814-21354313 GCA_024137785.1 Ginglymostoma cirratum | reverse complement strand
CCAGGAAAAGGAGTGCTGTTCACTTCCAGTTGTGCGCTGTACCACTCGCCCGTAGCTCAACCTCTGCCAACATTACCTCCTCAATACTTGGTATTGACATACAGGATATGAAAAAAGATCATGTTAAGACCACTAGGAAGAAAGGACTTGCATTTCTTGATTTTGGAGCATCCTAAATTGCTTTATGATCGATGAGGTCCTTTTGATGTTTTGAACTTGAGAAGTGACAGTTCATCAGGGATTTTAAACATAGAATTGCAAAGTGTAGATTTTCAAGGATAGGATTAAGAAATTGAACAAGTTTTCAAGCCTGAGGAGGTTCTGTTGCTCTTTTCTGTTCTTAATTTACATAAATGATTTAAGCCTGGTGCACAGGGACTGAATTCCCAATAGTCAGCTCGATCAGCAACAATGATAGGACCCAATGGATTACCCCAGCATTGTCGGTTCTGAGCTGGTCTGACCACTTCTGTCAGCTGTATGCCTCTGTGTGAGCCACTCAGTGACATTGTCTATCTGTAATCCCTGTTCTTCCTTAGCCTCTCACACCATGGCCCTCTGAGCTTAGACCCATCCCAGTTTACTGTAGCTCTTCATCCTTTGAAAATTCCCTGCGCTACCCCATCATCTTTCTTGGATCCTATCTACATGATGCTGCTTGTCATGCCATGTTAGAATCATTAGAAAATAACACCAGAAGGAGCCACACAGCCTGCTATATAGTGCCAGCATTTGGAAAGAATGAGCCAATTAATTCCCACCCTCTCACTTGTTCTACTTATTCCACCAAGTTAATCCTTTTCTAATGGTTCTGTTTGGTTATTATTTTTGTCTAAGGCATTAGTAACTGTTGGGATTAACTGATATCATGAGATAAACTCCAACCATCAGGATATAAAGGACTGATCCTGGGAAGGTCCATCAACTTCATTGTTCTAGTGTTAAGTCTAACTAATACTAACTGTAGATAACAATAATGTTTACATACTGAAGTCAGGCCTGAGTTCTTGCAAAGGTCGCTTGTGTAACTCAAATGTAACGTAACTAGCTATGAAGTACAATGTAATAAATTTATTCTGTTTATCGAGCGTGATCCTAACTTCTGCCAAAGACTTTGTGTGGGCATCCTTCCTCACTTGGTATCAGTAACTTAGACTGTTAACAGTAAGGAGAATTAGTGACAGTGAATCTACCGAAGTCATCTCAGATGGTCCTGACAGATGTGACCACAAAAGATGCCAGGCTGGCAGAACTGGTATCTGAAGATAGTCAGAGACTTTTTTCCCAGAGCGGAAATGACTGTTACGAGGGGGCATAATTTTAAGGTGATTGGAGGAAGGTATAGGGGAGATGTCAGAGGTAGGTTCTTTACACAGAGAGTGGTGGGTGTGTGGAATGCGCTGCCGGCAGTGGTAGTGGAGTCAGATACTTTAGAGACTTTTAAGCGACTCTTGGATAGGCACATGGAGGATAGTAAAATGTAGGGTATGCAGGGTAGATTGATCTCAGTACGATAATAGGTCAGCACAACATTGTGGGCCAAAGGGCCTGTACTGTGTTGTACTGTTCTATGTTCTATGTAAAATTCACCACAGTGGCAGTGGTGCAGTTTGTTCCAGATGTGGCCAACTAATATTAAACATTTCCCTTGCACAGTCAGAGGACACATGACACCAGGTTATAGTTCAACAGGTTTATTTGCAATTACAAGCTTTCGGAGTGCTGCTCCTTCGTCAAGTAAAGTGAAGGAATTAATAATCGGATCATAGGTCTTCCCTTCACTTACTATTCAGCTGTTGACACTTTACTCACACCATCTGACCCTTTTGATCACCAGCAAAGACTTGTTACTCCGTATTTCTCTGTACCAACAACCCCCGGATTTCTCCATACCAACAAACCAATTAGGTACCTCACTGTCTTGATATTGTCACCAAATCTCAACTTGTGTGTACGTAGAATCCAGTTTTGTTATAATGCCCACTTCATTAAATAGTGTTTGCGAGCTGTAGTTTAGGTTCACACAAGTAGGGTCACTCTTGGAAGTAGCAGGACAATGTTAATTATGTGTGGTTCCAGGATTATTATGATTGAATTCTGCAGAATGTATCCACTTTTTCAGTCAATTACTAGCTGTACATGTGGGATTTAACAAATTGTCACAAAGAGTCAGTTGGAAACCGGTGTTTGCGGAAGCTTATAATCCAAAAAGTATTTTCCGTAAGAGAATAGAACTGAAAATGAACAAATAAATTGCGTACATGTTTATGTAGGAGGCCTTGTAAAGCTTTTAACTGCATACACACAGGAACTAGTTTGTGAGAATAAGAGCGTTCAGGTTACTCGTAATCTCAAAAAATGTTTGAAAGTTTGTAAGTAAATAGACTTTCATTGTCACAACTCAAGGGGGAAACACCCGCTTGATTTGAAATTTAGGCTTCTGCAATATAGTTATTCAGTGAGGCATTAACCTGAGGTCTTGTCAACTTCTCTGGTGATTGTAAAAGATATCACAACCATTGTGTTGCAAAGAGTTGTTCCCAGTTTTCTCATCAACCAGTTTCACTGACGGGTAGGTTATCTGCACATTATCACGTTGCAGGACCTTGTGCTTAAACTAGATGTTGCCACGTTTCCCACATTACAAGAATGACAGTACTTAAAAATACTTTACTGATTGTAGACCGCGTTGGGAGTATTCTGAAGGGAAGTGAGAGAATTGCAAGTCCTTCTATTTCCTTCCTTTTATTTATTAATGACTTTGAATCCAAGCACCACTGGGTATCGCAGCTCATGAATAATCTCACATCTGTCACTTGATAAAATCTACCTCATGAAACAGGAGACATCCACTTTCTGTCAGTCTGGGCAGGTCACAGGCATGTTAAAATGGGGATCGATATGTTATGAGAGCAACATTGCCCAGTGAAGAGTAGCACATTATAGGCATCGCAAATTGGACTGATGACAATGACTTTGAATGAACAGAGACCAAGACCCCAAACAGCAAGTGAATCACCATGTGAAAGGTGACTTCCCCCAAACACAACTGCTGAGGTGTGAGAAGCCCTGGGTCTTTAAGCTGCAACTCCAGGCTAAGGCAGCATTAGAATACAAGCAGAAGATCTCAATTCCAATTAATATGAAGTTACAGATTGTTCAGGCCAGCTGAGGACAGTATAGTCCCTTCCCTAAGGACCACTTGTGTACCCATTAATTTTTTTTTAACGACTGTAGTTTTAAGGTACCAGTTAGACTAACTCTTTATTCCGGATTTTGTTTTGTTGGATTTAAGTTTTCCCATTCGCCATGCTGTGATTCAAACCCATTTCCTCTAACCTTGGTTCTCTATCACTAGTCCAGTGACTTCACCAACACACCACCAAACTCAAGTGAATTGGGGGATTTGTGATGCCTGTCTTTCAGCCTTTACATAGCCTCCTAAAATCCCAAAATGTTAGGCAAGAAGCTATACTGTGCAAGGACAAATAACAGATGTCTGTTTCCTGGAGAAAGTGATAAATCCTCTGTAAAGAAACAGCCTAAAACTGCTTTAGTCTTACCCAATGACATCACACTCAGAGAAACCCCACCTGAACTATCACGGAAATATCACAAGAGAAAGTTCTCGCTGAGCAGAATCACTATTCTAATCAGTACTTCTCTCAGTTCCCAGAGATCTCCCATCCAGCCCCACCACTAGCAAACAATAACATTCTTGAGTTCACCAATACCTTACCAGGGATTTCCTGCTAATCTCCTGCGCTACCTTTGTCCCACAGCAGCATTCACAATATCTGTCAATAGATCACATCTCATCTTTTGTTCATGGTAGGTTTGGGGGCCCCCAGAACTGTTACTGCCCCCTCCCCAACCCCTGTGAATTTCTGTATTTACAAGATTTGAAATGTTAAAAATTGATTGAAAGACGATTCTAAGCTCTATTTTGACTGCTTGCTGTCATGGTCTATGATAGAATACAGTGTCCCCAGCTAAGGGACAAAATAACATTCTAGCACAAGGTAAGGATCAGGCAAAAAAAAAGGAACTGGATTTAGTTCAAAGTAAGGATAAACAGAAGCCAGGACAAACCCAGCTGATATTAGACTGCAGCAGATTATACTGGAAGAAGAGTTTTTTTTAAAAAATCAAACCTTTAATAGATTACATAACCCAGAACACCCAATCTGTTAGGAAAAATGTACATCTGAAGTTGGATAGTCAAGAGTGTTATGAGAAAATCATTACAGTACAAACAGACGCCATTCACCCTCAGTTCTTAGACTCCACACAAACTAATACGTTCCTATTACATCATCCCAACTTGTCCTCTTCTTCCAAAATCCATTATTCTTCATATTTTTTTCTCTATCCTTACCAGGGATGTAGGAATCACTGGCAAGACCAGCATATCTTGCCTATTACCTTGCCCTTGAACTGAGTGGCTTGATGGGCCATTTCCCAGTCAACCACATTGCTGTGGGTCAGGAGCCACGTGTACCCCTCCCAGGTTACAGCAGCAGACTTTTTTCCCCCTCAAGGACATTAGTGAGCCCGATAGACTTTCAAAGACCAACCAAAAAAAACCTGGTTGACATGGTCAACATGAGTTTGCTGAGACTAACTTTATAAACTGAATCCAAATCCCACTGGTTACGCTTGGAACAAGGTCAACCAGGTGAAGCTCATAGAATGTGAGTTCCCTGATTGGGGCTGTTAACCTGGTCCATACAGGGAGCCCCGGCTGACGGATATAAATGAGAGTGTCAGGGATTTTGCTCACCCTAGAAACTGGCTCTGAGCTAGCTGGGTCAGTGTCATGCATATGTAAATAAAGGGTCACTTGGTGACGAGATACTAGCCTTCATGGAGTTATTTCAGTTACTACAGTGGAATTTGAACCCTTATCCCAGGAGTGTTAGCCTTATTCTCTGGATTACCAATCTAGTAACATTGCCTCGAAGACACCATGTCCTCTCATAAATGCTGTGCCTTAAACCTACAAAACTCTAACAGAACTAGACAGGATAGACACAGGAATGATGCTTCCAATGACCAGCAAGACCAGAACCTGGGGTCACACCTTAAGCATACAGAATAAGCCATTTAGGAGAAATGTCATCACCCAGGGAGTGGTAACTTATTGGAACACATGCAAGATATCAGGGGATTAAATGTTTGTCACTCAATGCCGTTCTTGCTGGAATTACACATGAGATAAGTGTCTTGTTGTGAACAAAACATCATTGAAGGTAATTTACGGATTACAACCAATAAACAGATTGTCAAGTTGGAGAAGAAGTCACAGTTAATGGTGCACTAAAAGCAGAGAAAGCTGTAAGTGCCCAGCAGTTCAAGCAGTATCTGCAAAAAGAAACAGAATTAATGTTTCATATTGATAACTCTTCATCTCAACCAGAAAAGACCAAAAAAAATTGTTTTGTTTAAGCAGCTAATAAGGAGAAAGATGAGCATTTTGGCAGCTCTGAGACTGAGCAGATGCTACTGAAGAAAAAGGTTGAGAATAGGTCTGTGATGGTGCGTGGCATTAAGTGTAAGTCTCAGGAAGTGGTGAGCAGTAGTTTAAACAGCAAATTGTCTGCAAACGATCTGCCATTAGAAAATGTCTCCTGCCTCAAAACCATTACATCAAGGGAAATTATATGTGAAATTGGAGAAATGGCTATGTGCTCCTGAGCCTGATCCACCGCACAATATGATCATGACTGATCTTTGAACTCAGTTTCCCTTTTCCAATATTCCTTCATTCTCTAAGTGGCCAAATATCTATCGATCCTGAGTGTACTCGATGACAGATCATCCGCAGCTCGCTGTGGTAGAGAATTCTAAAGATTCGCAACAGTCCAAGTGAAGAATTTTCTCCTCATCTCAGTGCTAAATGGCTGACCCCATGTTCTGTAACTGTGAAATTAGTTCTTCAGCCACTCAGCACCTACACTGTCAAGCCGTCGAAAATGATAAGCATTTCAGTGAGGATTATTCATTTTGTTACTGCCAGCCCTGCAGGTCTGTCATCGAGATGGGGAATTTTTGATAATGTTTTTGATGGTCTGAGTGCGGTAATTCAAGCATTCATCAGGATTTCTGCTGACTGAAGCTGGCGCTCGGCTCTGCTCCATTCCTTTTTGGAGTTAAATCCTTTTCCACAATTGAAGTAAAAACTTTACACTTGTACAAAGTGACAGGAAAACAGGAACTGCCTCTTGTTTCTAGAAAGTGGTGAGATAATTTTAATATGTGTTGACTGTGGTTCTGTGATTAGGATTTGGACGTTACTCATAGTTCTCATCATGACTTCAATTGTGTTCCTGAAAATCTAAAATCCAGCTGCAGTGAGAGACTTCTTTACTTCGAATGCTTCACTGATTATCACCAACAGGTTTGTTTCTGTTCCTAGAGTCATGGCTGATTGCCTTCAGGAGCTGAAAGACTTGTTGCAACCTCTTTTAATGGTAAAAGATGCCATAGTGTACAACCAATAGCTTCATGTGGTGGTGTTAATCTTTTCCAAAGAAGGAAACAGAGCCCAGGCTCCTTACAGACCGAATGCCAGCTGCAGCAAATGAAAAGAGAAAAACAGCATTTTAATAAGTGGAAACTTTGAGAAAGTACCCACATGAAGAAACATTGAAAAAAAATTGCAGCACCCAGAGCATTGACCCAATTATGAAGAAGACTCACAGCATTGTGCTGTTTTTTTCTGATTGTTACAAAAATTCCAGCATAGTAGGTGTACTCTGAGGCCCAGAGGTTTCCCATCCCAACATTCCCAAGTGACTGTTTCAAACATGGGATGAAAGGAGCCAATCAGCTCCTCAAACCTGGTCGACCATTCAGTTAGATCACAACTCATCTGTATCGTAATTCCATCCATCCAACTTTATTCTATATCCCTTACAGTAGACTAACAAAGAATCATAGAATCCCTACAGAGGTCATTCAGTCCATCAAGTCTACACTGGTCACCCTCCTCCCAAAGAGAATCCCACCCAGAACCCAGCACTATCTCCATAACTCTGCGTCTACCATGGCCAACCCACCTAGCCTGCACATCTTTGAACTGTGGCAGGAAACCGGAGCACCCAGAGGAAACCCATGCAGACTCAGGGAGAATGTGCAAACTCCACACAAACAGTCACCCGAGGAAGGGTTCGAACCCGGGTCCCTGGCGATGTGAGGCAGCAGTGCTAATCCCTGAGCCACAGTGTCACCCTAAATCCTACCAAAATATTGAGTTTGAAATTTTCTGTTGAAGAGGTTGAATAACCTCTTGGGTGGAGGGGTGTGGGTTGAGAGTTCCTGATTTTCATTGCACTTTTTGTGAGGAAGTGTTTCCTGACATGATCCCTGAACTGCCTAACTCTAATTTCCACATTGTGTCAGAACTGAAGAAGGTTAATACCCGAAATATTGACTTCTCCTTTCCTCCAGATGCTGCCTGACTAGCTGTGTTCTTCCGGCCTCCTGTTTGTCTACCTGTGTCAGAAGCCGGGTACAGCTCAGTGTAATGACTAGAACATGTCCTCCATTCGGATCCATACTGATTCTAAAACATCTTTCCCATTTTGTGCTTGTCTCCAACAGTGGACATCCATGGCAAAAATCAAGTCACTGAGTTACTTGTTAGAGTTGGGAGCAAACTGCTGCGGATTCTGGAAATCTGAAATTAGAAATGAAAAGTCCTGGAGAAACTCGGCAAGTCCTGAAGCTTCTGAGGAGAGACGAATAGAGTTAACATCTTGAGTCCATACGACTCCTTCCCAGAACTGAAGGGGATAGAAAAGTGATGGTGTTAATGCCGTCAGAGGTGGGGTTTGGGGTTATCGCTGAGCAGGTGCTGCTTAATAGTATTATTGACACTTCCATCACTTTACTAATGATCGAGAGGAGACTGATGGGGCAGTAATTGGCCGGGTTGGTTTTATGCTGCTTTTTGTGTACAGGACACACCTGGACAATTTTCCACTTTGTCAGGTAGATGCCAGGGTTGTAATTATACTGGATGAGCTTGGCTAGGGAAGCAGCAAGTTCTGGAGCACAAGTATTCTATTACCGAAATAGAGATTGTCTTTCCCACCCTCTTTAATTTTTACTGTCTGACCCATCTGTAAGGTCCTGATATCATAACTCGGTTTTCTAATGACGTTACCTTCCTGAAAGCTCAGCTGCATCAAACATGAATCATTTGGGCTTTACTTCTGAGTGGGAATCTAATTTAGCAACGTCTAGACACCCCAAATCTATTGGAATTAAATTGTCAGGTGAGGTGAGAGTGACAGCCCTTGATTACGTTTAGCTGAGTGTGGCATTAAGGAGGCCTGGCAAAACTGGAATCAATGGAGATCAGGCAGAAAGCAATTGTTGGAGGTCAGTCAACTCAGCTCCAGGGCAACTCTGCTGGAGTTCCTCAGGGTAGTGTCCTAGGCCCAACTATCCTCAGCTGCTTCATCAATGGCCTTTCCTCCATCATAAGGTCAGAAGTGGGGATGTTCGCCAATGACTGTACAATGTTCAGCACCATTTGTGACTCCTCAGATACTGAAGCAGCCCATGTTCAAATGCAACAAGATCTGGACAATATCCAGGCTTGGGCTGACAAGTGACAAGTAAAACTGGCACTACACAAATGCCAGACAATGATCATCTCCAATAAGAGACCACCTAATCACTATCACTTCAGAGCAGTATTACCATCACTGAATCCCCCACTATCAACATATCTGGGGGTTACCATTGACCAGAAAGTCAACTGGACTCACTGTATAAATACAGTGGCTTTAAGAGCAGGTCAGGGGCTAGGAATATTGCGGTTGACGACTGTTGATAGTTTCTTCAGGATCATGCTTTACTCTCCTTGCCACTGAAATAATTCCACTGAGGCCAATATTCCATTATCAAGTCACCCTTTCTTTACACATGGACAACTCTTGAATATAATACCACCTGGTACAGAGTGTCGGTATCTATAACACTCACCCTTTTTATCTAACAACCTGGGCTCCCTGATCAGCCCAGATTAACAGCCCCAATCAGGGAGCTCATACTGTATGAGGTCCAGCTGGCCAACCTTGTTACAATCACTACACCTGGGCCAAGTATAGAATGTAGAGTATAGAATGGGCAAGGATTTCAGCAGCTGATGAACTGAGGCTGCAAGGAACATAGTCAATGTAACAGAATGTGAAAGTAAAACAAAAACTGAAATTGCTGGGAAAACTCAGCAAGTCTGGCAGCATCTATAGAGATGCAGTTCTGAACCTGTTCTGAAGGCGAGTCACTGGACCCGAAATACTAACTCTGTTTCTCTTTCCACAGATGCTGCCAAACCTGCTGAGTTTCCACAGCAGTTTCTGTTTTGGTTTCAGATTTCCAGCACCCGCAGTTCTTCATTTTTGCTTTGTAGGATGTAAAAGTAGACAGTTGGGTGGTGGAAAAGGTGTGTGTATAGATGCTCGGCTCAGAACCATATAGGAACTGTAAAGAGATTGACCTTAGTATGAGATTGCCCTGTGCATGGAGCCCCTGGTCCTGTCTGAGCAATATTTAGGGAAGTGTCAGTGGACACCTGCCAGTGTGGATATCTCAGACAGGACCCCTAGTACCTAACTATGGACTTCGATGAGGGAACAAAATTCCATCGTGGGCTGCCAATTCCAGACAAAGTATCCATTCCATCTTCATTGTTCAACTCTCGCAGCGATGGACTTCAGTGCACTTCAATGGCTCCCGAATTGTCCTTCCCTCCCTTAGCACTCAGTCAGAATTTAAATGGGCCAGACTTTTATTGTTCCCTTGGATTTTTCAACCCTTAATGTGAAGATTGTTTGACATAATTCTGCAGCTCCCCAGCCTATTATCCCACGCAAAGGGCTGTTCATTATAAATTGAGCCCAAAGGTGATTCTGCAAACTATTTGACAGCTTCGGACCCAAAGCATTAATCCTGCTTTCTCTCCACAGATCCTGCGAGACCTGCTGAGTTTCTCCAGCAAATTCTGTTTTTGTTTCATGTGCAGTTCTTTGTTTTACATTATTGATCAATTTGCCTGACTAACTGCTATTTTGGACAAAAGCAATTCACACCAGGTTTCACTGTTAACAGAAAGTAACTGTTTATTGTAACATTCTTAACTTTTAAAAAATGCAGAGAAAGAAAGGATTTCTAATCTGCTCCTGTACAAATTAAACTGTACCCTTTTTAAAATCTCCAAATGCACACACACTCATTCACAATTAAAACAGATTTTTAAAAAAGAAACCATTTGACATATGTACTGGGGTGGAAAAAGAAAATAGACAAGGTAAATACAATTTGACTATTCAGAAGATCTGAATATCCAGATTTCAAGGGTGGGTTAAATGATATGTGAGGTGAAATAAATGTGAGGTGATGCACTTTGGGAAGAATAATAGGAAGGCAGAATACTGGGTCAATGGAAAGATTCTTGGTAGTGTGGATGTGCAGAGGGATCTTGGTGTCCAGGTACATAGATCCCTGAAAGTTGCCACCCAGGTTGATGGTGCTGTTAAGAAGGCATACGGTGTGTTAGGTTTCATTGGTAGAGGGATTGAGCTCCGGAGCCGTGATGTCATGCTGCAACTGTACAAAACGCTAGTGCAGCCTCACTTGGAATATTGCGTACAGTTCTGGTCGCCCCATTACAGGAAGGATGTGGAAGCATTGGAAAAGGTGCAGAGGAGATTTACCAGGATGTTGTCTGGAGTGAAGGTCTTATGAGGAAAGGCTGAGGGACTTGGGTCTGTTCTCATCGGAGAGGAGAAGGCTAAGAGGGGATTTAATAGAGACCTACAAAATGATCAGAGGATTAGATAGGGTGGACAGTGAGAGTCTTTTTCCTAGGATGATGACGTCGGCTAGTACAAGGGGGCATAGCTGCAAATTGAGGGGTGATAGATTTAAGACAGATGTCAGAGGCAGGTTCTTTAATCAGAGAGTGGTAAGGACGTGGAATGCCCTGCCTGCCAATGTAGTTAACTCAGCCACATTAGGGGCATTTAAACAGTCCTTGGATAAGCATATGAATGATGATGGGATAGTGTAGGGGGATGGGCTTAGATTAGTTCACAGTTTGGCGCAAGATCGAGGGCCGAAGGGCCTGTTCTGCGCTGTATTGTTCTATGTTCTATGTTCTATATCAAACAGTATTTTCCTTTAAATTTTAACATTGATGACACACTGTTATCTGCAGGGTCATGGGTGTTCTTTGATTCAATCATTGATTGGGTGGATATGGTCTGTTCTTATTTAAAGCTTTCTTGTTTTTCTGTCTTTTCACCCGACACTAAACGAGGGGGAGAGATGGATGCTTTCAGTTTGCAGGCTTTGAATGTTTCTCTCTTTGCTTTTAACATCCTGCAGCTCAACCAATCTGAGGACTGTCATCAGGCAGAATTTCCTTAACTCAACACACTCTCGGTGCTGCTTAATCTCAAATACTCTCTATGCAGCTTCAAAAAGAAACTTAGTAGTGCATAATTCAACTGTATGCAGTATTTGGTTTTCAAGTTGTAAAACTCTTGTGGTGCTCCATTTCTAACAATCCAACTTCCAATTCAGTTTATTGTACCCAAAGAGAAAAATAATTAAATTCTCACCTCTTTTTTCAAACTCCTTAGGTATGTTTTCTATTGAGAGTAACTGAACAGTCATTGCTGAGATTTTGCTTCTAGCCAAGTTTGCTGTTACAGTATTTTTTGACTTTTGGTTGGTCTACGGAGGTGTGCTTGTGTGTGTGGTGAATCGATTTGTCAGGATCTGTCTATGAATTCAATATTCCTACATTATACTCATCTGAAAAAGTGCATCAGTATCCAATACACAGTGTGTTTCGTGTCTTAGTCAAGAAGCAGCAGGCAAACAAATCCCTAGTTTATGGAAAAATAGATTTTTTTAATTCATTTGACACACATCATTAATTAGGAGCATTGATTTTCTTTTCCTTCCACGTTTGCTTGTTAATTGAATACACACTGTGGATGTGTTAAAACATCCTCACAAACATTAGCTAATAGTAATCTGTTGGTGCTTCTCAAGGAATCACACTCAAGTCTGAAACTGTTACCTTTACTGATGTGCACAATGGATGGGAATGATAGTGAGACAAAAGCGATAAAGACGAAGGTGTCTTAATGTCTCACATTCATTCCTCCTCTTTAAAGGTGGTGTTAATGAGAATGCAGTGGTATCATCCGCACAGTACGGCCAGTGCTTGACAAGGTGTTACACAGCCAGAGGGACCATGTGTCAGAGATAATAGGAACTGCAGATGCTGGAGAATCCGAGAAAACAAGATGTAGAGCTGGATGAACACAGCGGGCCAAGCAGCATCATAGGAGCAGGAAAGCTTGACCTTTCAGGCCTAAACCCTTCAGGGTCTAGGCCCGAAACGAGCTCTACATCCAGCTCTACACCTTGCTATCTCGGAGGGACCATGTGTCAGCTGAGACATTTAACCAAGGCCTGAAGTATAAAGGTTCCGACAGCAACTTTTCTGTGGAAGAGCAGGGGAGTTATCCCCACCAGCCTGGGGATCCCTGAACCAACACCATCGAAACAGATGATCTGGCCATTTACGTCATTGCTGTTTCTGGAAACTTCTTCCATTACCACGATGAATACAGTTACAAGAAACACCATTGGCTGTGAAGACCTTTGAACGGTCCTAAAATTATGGAAGGCATCATGTGAATACTCATTGCTTCCTGTCAAGACAAGGTGGAGGCTGTGTTAATGTCACCTTATTAACACCATGCAGTTCCAATGCTGGGCTCATGTTAAGAATCCACTGATGACCATGAATCCATTCCAATTGTCATAAAAACCCATCTGGTTCACTAATGTCCTTCAGCGAAGGAAACTGCCATCCTCACCTGGCCTGGCCTACATGTGACTCCAGACACATAGAAATGTGGCTGACTCTCGATTGCCCTCTGAAATGGCCGAGCAAGCCACTCAGTTGTATCAATCACCATGAAGTCTGAAAGAAATGAAACTGGACGGACCACCTGGCATCGACCTAGGCACTGAGAAAACAACAGCAGAAACAGCCCTGTTGACCTTGCAAAGTCCTCCTAGTCAAGCAAAAGCCCAACATAGTCATACTCACGGGATCATACCTTACAATGTCCCAGACACCACCATCGCCATCAATGCATAAGCCCTGTCCCACTGAGAGGACAGACCCAGTAGAGGGCGCAGCACAGTGGTACAACGTCGGGACGGAGTTGCCCTGGGGGTCCTCAACATTGACTCCAGACTCCATGAAGTCTCGTAGTTTCAGGTTAAACATGGGCAAGAAAACCTCCAGATGATTACCCTGTACCATCCACCCTCAGCTGATGACTCAATATTCCTCCATATCACACAAATCTTGGAGGCAGAGCTAAGTGACAGGCAGAGCTAAGCGATCCCACAACCAGCGGATCAGATCGAAGCTCTGCAGTCCTGCCATGTCCAGCCAAGGTGGTGGACCATTAAACAATTCACTGGGGGAGGAGGCTCCACAAATGTCCCCATCCCCAGTGATGGAAAAGCCCAACATATCAGTGCAAAGGATAAGGCTAAAGCATTTGCAGCAATCTTTAGCCAGAAATGCCAAATGGATGATCCATTTTGGTCTCCTCCAGTGGTCCCCAGGATCACGGATGCCAGTCTTCAGCGAATTGGATTCACTCCACATGATATCAAGAGGCGATTGGAGACTATGGATACTGCAAAGGCTATGGGTTCTGACAACATTCTGGCAATAGTCCTGAAGACTTGTGCTCCAGAACGTGCCGCTATCCTAACCAAGCTGTTCCAGCACGCACTGGCATCTTATTTACAATGTGGCAAATTGCCCATGTATGTCCTGAAAATAAAAAGCAGGACAAATCCAGCCTGGTCAATTGCCACCCCATCAGTCTCCTATCAATCATCAGTAAAGTGATGGAAGGTGTCAGTAACAGTGCTATCAAGCAGCACCTGCTCAGAAATAACCTGCTCAGCGACGCCCAGTTTGGGTTCTGCCAGAGCCACTCAGCTCCTGACCTCATTCCAGCCTTGGTTCAAACATGGACAAAAGAACTGAATTCCAGAGGTGAGGTGAGAGTGGCAGCCCTTAACATCAAAGCTGCAGTGAGTGTGGCATCAAGGTGCCTTGTCAAAACTGGAATCAATGGGTACCGGGGGCAAACTTTCCGCTGGTTGGAGTCATACCTTATAAATAGAGATATGGTTGTTGCTGCTGGAGGTCAGTCATCTCAGCTCCGGCACATCTCTGCAGGAGTTCCTCAGGGTAGTGTCCTAGGCCCAACCATCTTCAGCTGCTTCATCAATGACCTTCCCTCCATCATAAGGTCAGAAGCAGGAATGTTCGCCGATGACTGCACAATGTTCAGCACCATTCGCGACTCCTCAGATACTGAAGCAGTTCATGTTCACATGCAGCAAGATCTGGACAATATCCAGGATTGGGCTGACAAGTGGCAAGTGACATTCATGCCACACATATGCCAGGCAATGACCATCACCAATGCGAGACAATCAAACCACCACCCCTTGACATTCAATGGTGTTACCATCACTGACTCCCCCATTAACACACACTGGGAGTTATCGTCAACCAGAAACTCAACTGGACTCAACCACTTAAACACAATGGCTACAAGAGCATTTCAGAGGGTAGAAAATCAGCAGCGAGTAACTCACCTCCTGACTCTCTAAAGCCTCTCCACTATCTACAAGGCACAAGTCAGGAGTGGGATGGAATACTCCCCACTTGCCTGGATGAGTGCAGCTCCAACAACACTCAAGAAGCTTGACACCATCCAGGACAAAGCAGCCCACATGATTGGCACCACATCCACAAACATCCATTCCCTCAACCTCAGTAACAGCAGTGTGTACTCTCTATAAGATGCACGGCAGAAATTCACCAAAGGTCCTCAGACAGCACCTTCCAAACGCATGAAGAACAAGGCAGCTAATACGTGGGAACACCGCCACCTTCAAGTTCCCCTTTGAGCCACTCACCATCCTGACTTGGAAATATATTGCCATTCCTTCACTGTTGCTGGGTCAAAATCCTGGAATTCCCTCCCTAAGGACATTGTGAGTCCACCAAAAGCTCATGGATTGCAACAGTTCAAGAAGCAGCTCATCACCACCTTCTCAAGGGCAACTAGGGACGGGTAATAAATGCTGGGCCGAGCCAGCAACGCCGGCATCCCACGAATGAAGATAAAGAAATGCAAGATGTAATCTAATCAAGACCTGCAGTCAGAAAGCCAAGGTTCCCAGTGTAGCGGATCACAGAAGCTGGAACAATTCCAACAGCAGATGATACCACATTTGTAGTCCCAAAACTGGTGCATTTTAAGGTTAAGGAGAGACTGTGGGAAGTCAGAATCACATTTTCTAGGCAACAGTGCAATGAGTATGAATTTCAAGACAATACGAGCAGGACGAAGACACTGTCGCTATAGTCGGTGCTACTATGGAGAGGTAGAATGCAGAAAAACCCAACAGTATCTCTGACCATTCTGAGGAAGCGTCACCAGACCCAAAACGTTAACTCTGACTTTTCCTTCACAGATGCTGCCAGACCTGCTGAGCTTTTCCAGCAACTTTGTTTTTGTTCCTGATTTACAATATCCACAGTTCTTTCGGTTTTTAATCATTAAACTGACCTCTCTGCTGCTTTCATGTTCAGTCTTGCCCTATTATCAACTGATTCAGAAATAACATCTCCCTATCAGGATGACTTGTAGAGACAAACAGCACAGAAACAGACCCTTCATTCCAATCAGTCCATGCCGAACATAATCCCAAACTAAACTAGTACCCCCCTGCCTGCTCGTGGCCCATATCCCTCCGAACCTTTCCTATTCATGTACTTATCCAAATGTTTTTTAAATGTTGTAACCGTACCCACATCCACCACTTCCTCAGGAAGTTCATTCCATACAGGAACCACCCTCTGTGTAAAAAATTTGGCCCTCGTCTTTCTAAAACTCTCTCCTCTCAGCTTATATATGTGCCCCCTCATCTTGAAATCTCCCATCCTTGGGTAAAAAACATTATTAACACTATCTATACCTCCCATTATTTTATAAACTTCTATCAGATCACCTCTCAACCTCCTACGCTCCAGTGAAAAAAGTCCCAGCCTCCCCAGCCTTTCTTCATAACTCAAACTTTACATACTGGGCAACATCCTGGTAAATCTCTTCCGAACCCTCTCCAGCTTGATAATATCCTTCCTGTAACTGGGTGGCCAGAACTGGACCCATCATTCCAGAAGAGACCTCACCAATGTCCTGTACAACCTCAACATGATTTCCCAACTCCTATATACATTCTCCAAAACCCAGACCCAATATTACTCAAACTCTACATTAGGCTACCTGACATATCATGCAAAGTGAATCCATTAGGAATGCTCTGCTGTTGCACAGAACACTGGTCTGAACAAATCTCTGACCCACCGTGCATTCCCTGGCAGTCGATACCAGGGAAAGGGTTCAGACTTCTGAGACCAGCTGCCTCTGAGTTTCCTGTGAACGAGTGGAGGGAAACACTGAGAGGGATTTTTCCAGCCCTCGCCAGCAGTAAACCAAGAGACAACTCAAAGCCTTCTATTATTCATTTCCCACCCTCCATAAACCTGACAAAACCAGAACTGAATAGTTATTCTGATCAGGAAAGATTGAAGATCTGGGAGTCTTTTTCTTGAGAAAAGGCGCAAGAGGCAACCTCAGAGAGATCACTAAAATTCTGGAGAGATGAAGAGAACTTTCTTCACCCAGACAGTGGTGAGCATGTCGAATTTGCTACCTCAGAAAGCAGTTAAGGCTAAAAGCTTGAATGTTTTCAAGAAGGAGTTACTTATGGTTCTTAGGGCCAAAGGGATCAAAGGAAATGGGGAGAAGGCAGCAACAGGGGACTGAGTTGGATGATCAGCTATGATCATGCTGAATAGTGGTTCAGGTCAAAGGGCCGAATGGCCTACTCCTGCTCCTGTTGTCTATGTTTAACGGAGAAGACATCCCCTTGAGCTGGTAGTGATAAATATAAAAGAATCATTAATATATCAATCAAAAATTCTGGACAAACATATTTAGCCAGAGTGTAGACCATAGAACTCACAATTACAGGCTGACCCCGTCAGGTCCAGATCTGGATTCCTAGCGATATGAGGCCCGGATCAGGATTCCTAGCGATGTCAGGCCCGGATCAGGGTTCCTAGCGATGTCGGGCCCGGATCGGGGTTCCTAGTGATGTCGGGCCAGGAGCAGGGTTCCTAGCAATGTCGGGCCCGGATCGGGGTTCCTAGCGATGTCGGGCCAAGATCGGGGTTCCTAGCAATGTTGGGCCCGGATCGGGGTTCCGAGCGATGTCGGGCCGGCATCGGGATTCCTGGCAATGTTGGGCCGGGATCGGGATTCCCTGTGATGTCAGGCCCGAATCAGAATTCCTAGCAATGTCGGGCCGGGATCAGGATTCCTGGTGATGTCAAGCCCTGATCGGGATTCCTAGCTATGTCTTGTCCGGATCGGGATTCCTAGCGATGTCGGGTGGGGATCAGGATTCCTAGCGACGTTGCGTCTGGATCAGGATTCCTAGCGATGTCAGACCCGGATCAGGATGCCTAGCGATATTGGGTCTGGATCAGGATTCTTAGTGATGTCTGGCGATGCAACAGCTACAAGGGAGCAGGGGAATCTGACAGGACATTGGCTAGACCCGGATTAGGGACTCATTGCGGCCCGGAGATCAGAACACCTTACAGAAATCTCAGAGGTTGGAACACTTTACAGAAACCCCGGAGATCGGAGCACCTTACGGAAACCCCAATGACCGGAATACCTTATGGAAACCCCGGAGATCAGAACACCTTACAGAAATCCCAGAGGTCATAACATCTTACGGAAACCCCAATGACCAGAACACCTTACGGTAATCCCGGAGATCAGAACACCTTACAGAAACCCCAATGACCGGAAGACCTTACAGAAACCCCGGATATCGGAACACCTTATGGAAATCCTGGAGATCAGAACAACTTATGGAAACCTCGGAGATCGGAAAACTTTCGGAAACCTCGGAGACCAGCGAACCTGACAGAAACCCTGGAGACTGGCACACCTGATGGAAAGCCTGGAGAATGGAACACCTTACAGAAGCCCCGGAGACCAGCACACCTTACAGAAACCCTGGAGACCAGCACACCTTACGGAAACCCTGGAGACCAGCACACCTTACAGAAACCCCAATGACCGGAATACCTTACGGAAACCCCGGAGGTCAGAACACCTTACGAAAACCCCGGAGATCGGCACACCTTACAGAAACCCTGGAGACCAGCACACCTGACAGAAACCCCAGAGACCGGCACACCTGACCGAAACCCCGGAGAATGGAACACCTTACAGAAACCCCGGAGACCAGCACACCTTACAGAAACCCCGGAGACCAG
>JAHRHZ010000082.1:21316624-21333370 GCA_024137785.1 Ginglymostoma cirratum | reverse complement strand
TCAGAGGGTCAGTGCTGAGGGAGCGCCGCACTGTCGGAGGGTCAGTGCTGAGGGAGAGCCGCACTGTCGGAGGGTCAGTGCTGAGGGAGTGCCGCACTGTCGGAGGGTCAGTGCTGAGGAAGAGCCGCATTGTCGGAGGGTCAGTGCTGAAGGAATGCCGCACTGTTGGAGGGTCAGTGCTGGGGGAGCGCCGCACTGTCGGAGGGTCAGTGCTGAGGGAGTGCCGCACTGTCAGAGGGTCAGTACTTAGGGAGCGCCTCACTGTGGGAGGGTCAGTGCTGAGGGAGCGCCACACTGTCAGAGGGTCAGTACTGAGGGAGTGGGCACGGTCGAAGGGTCAGTGCTGAGGGAGCGCCGCACTGTGGGAGGGTCAGTGCTGAGGGAGGGCCACACTGTCAGAGGGTCAGTACTGAGGGAGTGGGCACTGTCGGAGGGTCAGTGCTGAGGGAGCGCCGCACTGTGGGAGAGTCAGTGCTGAGGGAGTGCCACACTGTCAGAGGGTCAGTACTGAGGGAGCGCCGCACTGTGGGAGGGTCAGTGCTGAGGCAGCGCCGCACTGTCGGAGGGTCAGTGCTGAGGGAGTGGGCACTGTCGGAGGGTCAGTGCTGAGGCAGCGCCGCACTGTCGGAGGGTCAGTGCTGAGGCAGCGCCGCACTGTCGGAGAGTCAGTGCTGAGGGAGCGCCGCACTGTCGGAGGCGTCATCTTCCACACTTGCTAAAACATAGTGTGACTGCCCTCTGGTGGACAAGAAAGATGCTGCAGCTCCATGTGAGAAGCAGAAATGCCCATTCTCTCACCCATCACAAAAATCCCTGAAGGTAGTTCTCTGTTTCTGTTTGCTGGTTATGGGAGTGTGCAGAGGACAAATTGACTGCCTGGTTTCTGACATGCAAGCAGAGAGAGCTCGCCACAAGTATTTCCTTGGTTGTGAAATGCTTGGCATTATCCTGTGGTTATGAAATTGTTATGAATCCATCCTTGTTCCTACAGGATAAAAACCAAACGAACTGCGGATGCTGTAAATCAGGAACAAAAACAGAAGTTGCTGGAAGCTCAGCAGGCCTGGCAGCATCTGTGAAGCAAAAATCAGATCACAGTTCTGAGGAAGTGTTACCGGACCTGAAATGTTAACTCTGATGTTTTCTTCACAGATGCTGCCAGACCTGCTGAACTTCCAGCAACTTCAGTTTTTGTTCCTGCAGAGTTAGACAATTTAACCAGTGAAAACCAGTTAGTGGAGTTTAAGGTTCTAAATGTCGTAATTACATCGAAAATCAGGTATGGGTCCCATGGGTGTTTTCCTTTTTGCTCCAGTGCCTTTCATTCTTGCACACATGAAAAAAGCAGAGGGACGTCACAGAGAGCTAATGCGCCATTTCCAAACTGCTGCAGCCTCTCCTAATGGCCTCCAAGAAAGAGATTACTAAATTGATTTCTCTGCTAAATACGAGAGCAGCCTTGTAATACAGACTTGAGTCTTTTGGGAGATGGCTGATAAGTGCCTTCGCTCATTTCACTTCAGATCGTTCGTAATATGGGAATATTTGTATGTGTTAAATTCAAAACTAGGTCATTGGGGAACATCAAAAGTTCTACCTCTATTCCAACTGGTCTCCCCCATCCCCCAACACCTCCCATCCCAATTGTCCTGTTCCTGACCCTTTCTCTTCTCCCCTCTCTATCAAAGCCACCCTATCTTTATCTGCCTCTGCCCCTTTATCATCTACCCCAATCCTGATGCACCCACACGTATCACAGCTCCACCCACTCTATCTATCCTGAATTCTATCCATCCCAATGCTCTGACATAACTCCAACGACCCCACCCCCATCCCTTCCCACTTGAAACATTGGAGAACCAGGTAGGCCCGACTTCACACAGAATTAAGCCTGAAAGTGACTAGGAGTTTAAGAAACAATGTGAAGGAGCAGGGAGATTTTGGAACATTGTTGAAATATAATTCATCTTCATTTAAAAAAATCAAGATTTGACCATTTAATCTCATTCTGTGAAATTAAGTTTCATGTCATTCATTACACTGCTGCTTTCATAAAGAGTTTACAGTTTGTTGATGCTGTACCTTCTTCCTGCCTTTGATATCTACAAAAAGCAGGTTGGAGAGCTCTCCCCAGAACTCTGAGAGTATTTGTTCAAACACATAAAACAGCTGAGGCATCTTCAACCCCCTGCAGCCCAAAGGATTGGTAAATGTAAATTTATGCATGAGTGCAGGATCACTGAGCTCCGTTTATTCTTAAAATCTGAAACAGAACCCTCATTGTGCACACAGTATGAAAAGTGCACCCTCCAGCTTCACTATTCAATCTCCAATTTACTGGGATCTTGACATGTGGTGTAAGTGCACAGTTTGACATTTTTAGGGAATAATCTTTCCAGGTTGATGCCCACACATTCTGCACTGTCTGATTATAGAGGCAATGGGAACCATTGACATAATTCACTCGGCTGGTTATGGGGCATAAGGCGCTTGTTCTGTGTTACAGGTCGATAATATATTGGTTTAGCGCTTGAACGCTTTCAGGATCTATTTTTTGACGAAAAATGTCCAGAACGCAGGGAGCTGAAACATATCCAATAATCAGTGTACAGTCCTTGTTTGTCAGCTCCCATTAACATTGATCTAAAGCCAGGCTTGTATATGCCCAGTTACCATAAATCTCTGAGTTAATACGGTGACCATAGCCAATATACACACAAATGAATTAACCAATTTAGCACTTCTGCAAGTGATTATGCATGTTGCAGTCTCAGACTTACAGTAAGTGTGTACATGGTTGGATTGTTCAGCTCATTGGCAAATGATTACTTTGGCTAAAAGGGAGTTTCCAAGTGAGGAGAATTTAAAAAGCAACCTGGTGTCACTGACCTCCTGAATGATGATTGAGGGCCAGCAGCATAAAGCATAATTGAAGCATGGAACCTCCAGATAAATAAATAGGAATTTTTTTTTTTAATGGAATGGAAATTATCTGGAATTACAGTCAGAAATTGACAGAACAGACATGGCTGTTTAACTGAATTGCTCTCCGCCTGTGTTTGTGCTCCAGCCTGTTCCATCAAACAGTCTAACGCTGTCATCATATCCTTCAGTTCATGCCAGTCCTGCTATCCCTGACCTACACTGGTTCCTGGTCTGGCAATACTTTGATTTTCAAACACTCATCATTATATTGATGCATTGGATATGTGTGAATCAGGGTGCGTGTTGTATGTGGGGAGTACAGGGAGTGAGTCAGAGTGGGCATTGTAAATGGTGATTATGATAGCATAAGACATAGGAGCAGATTTAGGCCACTTGGCCCATCAAGTCTGCTCTGCCATTCAATTATGGACTATGTTTCTCAACCCCATTCCTGGCCTTCTCTCCATACACCTTAATCCTCTCACTAATCAAGGATCTATCTGAATGACTTGGCCTCCACAGCCCTCTGTGGCAGTGAGTTCCATTCATTCACCACTCTTTGGCTGAAGAAATTCCTCCTCAGCTCAGTTCTAAAGGGTTGTCCTTCCACTCTGAGACTGTGCCCTCCAGCCCTAATCTCTCCTACCAGCTTCTCCATGTCCACTCTATCCAGACCTCTCAGTATTCTGTAAGTTTCAATGAGATCCCACCTGCCCTACTCCATCCTCCTAAACTCCATCAAAGTACAGACCCAAACTCCTCAAGTGCTTCTCATATGATAAACCCTTCATCCCTGGGATCATTCTTGTAAACCTCCTCTGGACACCTTCCAACATTACCACATCCTTCCTTAGATACAGGACCCAAGATTGCTCACGATTTCCCAAACGTGGTCTGACCACACCGTTATACAGCCTCAGCAGTACATCCCTGCTATTGTATTCTAACCCTTTTGAAATGAATGCTTCCTAACTGCCAGTTAAACCTGCACGTTAACCTTAAGAAAATCCCAAGTCCATTTGTGCTTCAGATATCCAAAGCCTAGAAAATAGTTTATGCCCACTCTCCCAGCCTGTCCAAGTCCTTCTGCAGCCTCTCCACTCCCTCGACACTACCTGTCCCTCCACCTATCTTTGTGTATTCTGCAAACTTAGCAACAATGCCCTCAGTTCCTTTGTCCAGATCGTTAATGCATAACGTGGTCCCAACTCTGACCCCGGTGGAACTCTAATAGACACCAGGTGCCATCCTGAAAAAGACCCCTTTATCCCCACTCTCTGCCTTCTGCCAGTCGGCCAATCCTCTATCCATGCCAGTATGTTGCCCCAAACACCATGAGCTCTGACTTTATTTAGCAGCCTCCTGTGCGGTGCCTTGTCAAAGGCCTTCTGGAAATCCAAATAGATCACATCCACTGGCTCTCCTTTGTCTAACTTACATGCTACCTCCTCAAATAATTCCAACAGATGTGTCAGGCATGACTTCCACTTGAGCGTAGGCACTGTATGTGGTGAGTATGGGGAGTGAACCCGTGGGCACTGTATGTGGTGAGTATGGGGAGTGAACCAGTGGACACTGTCTTTGGTGAGTACAAGGAGTTAATAATGCACTGACACTCATTGTCCAGAGGATTAATTTGCCACTGTAAGAGATAACAGAGAACTGTGGGTGAAACTGGACCCCTTTAGAAAAGGGAGAAAACAGAACCTAGTGCCCTTGATTTCCATGGTTTGTTCAGGGTTTCACTGCCTACAGCAAAGGTAAAACATTGCAGATATTTTGGTGGCATTGAGAATAGCCATTTGACTGCCTCTGTCCCTTTCACTCAGAAAGATTTATGATGGCTGTCCTGATTTGTAAAGTTATCTGTTTGAAATTTATCACAAAATTGCTGATCACGGACTTTTTCTCTCCTTTTCCTTCCTTTCTCATATCAGCCCCTGTTCTCCTGGGATGTCTCTAATGATCTGTGCAGCTCTGATGTACTGAGTTATGTGGGAAGAGAATTACATTAGTGTATTGCCTTCTGACTGGAAACATATTTTGAATTGGTTTACCCGCTCCAGTGTCTAGGGCTGAGAATCTGAGGCCAGTCCCCATAACTGGGCTTCACTGCTTGCCCTTCTGTCTGACCTGTTATTGGAAACAGGCAGCAGGTACCAAGTTACGGGGATGAAGAGGAGCTGGAGAGGATTTGTACACATTAAAATAAGTTATTTGTGTTTCTACACTGCAGCAATTTTCCTAACCTCCAAATATCCCAAAACACTTTTGAAACTATTGATATTCTGCTGTAATATCAGAAGCAAGGCAACTAATTTAAACCCAGAAAGCTTCCACAAATGGCAAAATGATAATGATGATGATCATAACATTTGTCTTAGTGATAGTGGACGTTGGAGAAGTATTGACCAGGACCCTGGGGAGAATAGTGTAATGAGATCTTTCTGTTCCACCTGAGAAAACAGACAGAATCTCCATTGAGCATCTGATCCAAAAAATGGCACCTGCAATTGAGCAAACTGCAGCTTCGGTACTTACTGTGAGCGTTAGTTTTCTTTAGAGGCTCAGGGTTCTGGAGTGGAATTTGAACCCCCAACTTTCATGAATCAGAGACCAATATAGGTGAAGAGGAGATTTGCATTTATGTAGCACCTTTCAGGTTCTCAGGATGTTCCAAATCAAACTGCAATCCCCTAAACAGTTATAAGCTATGGGCACCTTTGTGATATGAGACAAACGTCACATGTGCCTTCAGCGATACTCTTTCAATTTAATGCATCAAAACCCCAGCCTTTCACTCCTACCCGCGTTTCACTACTTGATTTGGTTTGATTTATTATGTCATGTGTACAAGGGTACAGTGAAAAATGCTGTCTTACATTTGTTACGGCAGATTGTATTGTACAGGTGCATCAGGGGAACAGAACAGAGCGCAGAATACAGTTTTAGTAAGAACTGCCGATGCTGGAGTCAGAGATAACACAGTGTGGAGCTGGATGAACACAGCAGGCCAGGCAGCATCAGAGGAGCAGGAAAGCTGACGTTTTGGATTGGGACCCATCTTCAGAAATGGGGGAGGAGAAGGGGGTCTGAAGTAAATAGAGAGGAGGGTGTTGGGCTGGAGAAAGCAGGTAGGTAGTGGTGGGGATTGGTCAGTGAGGGGAGAGGAGCGGATAGGTGGGAGATATGATGGACAGGTCAAGGGGCCGGAGATGAGAGGGAGGGTTGGACTTGGGATGAGGCCGGGGGCGGGGAGATTTTGAAGCTAGTAAAGGTGGGATGGCGATAGGTGAGTGCAGGTAGAGGCATTGTGCTTTTTAGACTGTATTGCCAAAGTGGGCGGACCAAGACAGATTGTTGGTGATTGTCACTCCCAGGAACTTGATGCTCACAGCCTCAGCACCATTGATATAGACAGGGGCATTCCCTCCACTCTGCTTCCTGAAGTTAATGACCAGCTCCTTCGTTTTGCTGACGTTGATAGAGAGATTGTAGCCTAATCTCAAACTAATTGACATCTAAACTCACAGTTTCAGTCTGTTTAGTTTTCCGTGGGGTTTCAGGAAGAGCAAAGCACCAATGCAACACTCCACCAAGAGAAATATGTATTTCCACCGTGAAATTTCAGGCAGTGAGTGGATGGGGTTGGTTCTGGTCCAATGGCCGACTCCATGCTGACACCACTCTCAAACATAAATCACCATAAACCCAGCAGCAGGGACTTTCATCCCATCTAACCACTGTCAAAGCAACTGCCACCTTCTCTTTCTTCTTCCCCTCTTCCATCTCCCACTTCCTTTCCTCCTCCTCTTCCCTTCTTTCTCCTCAGATCCTCTCCTTTTCTGCCTCCTCCATCAGTTTTTGTCTTTCTCCTTCCTTCTTCTACTTCATAATCATCCTCCCCTTCCCTCCACTTTTCATCTCCCATTCTACCTCCTCCACCTTTCCCCTTTTACTCTGTTACTTCTGCATGCCCTCTTCCTCCCCCAAATCCATGCGATTTCTTCTGCTCCTCCTTCTTGTTAAATTCCCATCTTTCTACATTGATACTCCCTTCTCCATTTATCTGCACTGATCTTAAGAACTACTTCATAATTTAGGTGTTGCCTCCAGCTGTCAAACATGGATTGAAATCGAAACTGATCCACAGGGAAAATGTCTGGAGATATTAAACAAATTACAGCAGCATGGGAAATAATGTCTGGTGTTGATTCTAACGTAGGATTAATATTGGAAGAGGAGTGGCAGGTGAGATTCAACACTGTCTCATGTTTAAACAGTGATGACGAAGGTAGTGAGGTTGATGAAGCCAATGAGACTGAGGAAGTGCAACAAGTCTTGGGTCATCAGCATCAAAATGAAGAACTCACAGATGATCCTCAACTCCGAGTCAAAGGCAAAGCTATTGTCCCGTCCAAGGTAATTCAATATTTGTTTTATATAAAATACACTTATGTCAATGGTCATCAGCAGCTGAAACCAATCTCCAACATGAGACAACTCCCTAGTAGAGAGGAGACATCATGGTTTTAAGCTTGATTCGTGTGAAGGTAGGAGTAGGAAACCCAATTGAATTGAATTGTACATAATTGAATGCTAGAGAAGGAGGTTGTGCTTCTGTTACACAAGTCCTTGTTTAGACCACTTCAAGAGAAGATGTATCCTCTTGTGGGACAATCTGCAACTGAGGATCATTGTTTAAAAATAAGACGTCACATATTCAAAACAGAAATGAGGAGAGGTATTTTCTCCCACAGGATCATGAATCTTTGGAACTTGGAACTCTCTTTCTCGAAAGACAATGGAGGCAGGATCCCTAAATATTCTTAAGGTCAGGGTGGGGAGGTGAGCAATGGGGGAGAAGGTTATCAGGGGTAGACAGGAATGTGGAATAATTAGATTAGCCGTGAGTTTGTTGTTTGGTGAAGCTGGTCCAAGGGGCCAAGTTGCCTATTCCAGCTCCAAATTCAGATGTTTGTAGAAGAGGAGATTAGAAACTGGAGAAGTGTGACTGGTAACATAATACAGTCCACACAAGCTCCCTACGGGTGACAAATGATTGTGTACAATCCCAGTGCTGTCACTATGACTAACATTTTAATCCTAACACTGAGGCACATTTTATAAGTGAATATACAACAGTATTTATTGTCTCACTGGCTCATTGCACAAGTGCCGGCGTCCATGTTAGTGACAACGTTTCAGACAATTAAACCCTGATCTCCAACATTTAGAAACAAATCCTGCACACAGTCCTGCACCCATCCAGTTGCCTTTCCTTGCCTCTACCATGACTCATTCCCTACCACCTCATCCATTCCCTACCACCTCACCCATTGCCCCCCTCTGTCACCCATTCCCTACCACCTCACCCATTCCCTCGCCCCTCACCCATTGCCTCCCTCTGTCACCCATTCCGTCCCTATCTCATTCTCTTTCAGACTATTCAACAGTTTCATTCTGCCAGCACAAGGCAGTTTGGCTGGTGAAGTTCTGCTCCCAAGGCTGACTTCAGTTTGTTGGTCCATTCCTTGTCAGGACAAGCCCGCCTTCGTCTATCAGTACTACGTGATCAGGCAACAAACATGTACATTCAGGAACGCCTCTCCCTCTCTGATTCCATGTTGAGCAACAGAGTTTTTTAGAAAGACCTAACACTGAATCTTGGAGTGACACCATGATAACAGGGAAGAGGCAGCACATCATAACGAGTCCAACTTAGACCAGGGTAAGAAAAATTGGGCAAAAATCCATGATCTGAATTCTCACTGAAACAATATCCCCAGGAAAATGTATATTTTGGATGGAGGTGACCCTGGGATGCAGCTCTGCACCAAGGTCCAATCTGTGCCTAATCTAAAGCTTGGTTTGTCCCTGTGCCCTCAGTCTCGAGCTGTTCAGTTGTCATGATCTGCTGTACTCTATTGGGGATCGGAATGTGGGCTCGGGAAGGTAGTTCCAACTCTGTCCACGTACAAAATGCACTGCCGCAGTCCAGTACACCATGCTGCATTGCTTCCTGGTTTACATTAACCCCTTACTCCACACTTTTCTGATGAAGATACCACATTTGACTGAATTTTTTACATTTAAGTTTAACAACTGTTGGAATGTGGCGTGTCTTTCTGAGTACCTCATTACAGGAAGGGCAGGGAGACCCAGCATGTGGATTGCGGTCATTCATGCACGTGAAATCAGCAGTGAGGGGTTTATTGGTGAACTCTGGCAGGAATGCCTAATAATTATCACTTTTGTCACTGGACTAGAAAAGGTTCCGAGGGGCCTGATAGACTGTGGAGTTTCAAAAGGGGACATAGTGAGAGATTGGTTAGTAACTCAGTGACAAGGCCAGCACAGATTTGAGATTACTACCATCAGAATGAAGAATGAGTTCAATAATGTTTTTTTTAACAGAGTTATGAGAGCAGAGGATGTGTCTAATGAGGGCTTATTAAGTTAGGAACATCATTTAAAGGAAAAGTTAAACAGAAGGTGATAAAAGGATGTTGAGAAAGGACAACGAATAGGATTGCTACAAACAACTGTGGCTGAGTAACTAACAGCCACACAGACACTGAGGGCTGTATACAGCCTCTTAATGACTGCAATTACTATGACAAAATTGGTCTGATTGCTTGGTGGGAAATGGACTCATATTAAACAAACACTTTAGTGCTCTATGATAGGTAGTATTTCAAATCCAATTCAAATGTCAGACTTACAAATACATGGGTATGATTATGATCCCACAGTGGAAGTGAGAATGCTGCAGGTTGTGTTTGGACAAGCTGTGATACGAAGCAGCTGCAGCTATGAATCTTACATCAAGACCAGCTCCAGATATCCCTGTAATCCTGTATCCATTGTGCCAGATAGTTCCTCAAACCTACTCACATGCACATTCCCGGCAGATAGCGCTCTCCTCAAAACCTCAGGCATTCAAGATTCACGATTCCCCTTCGATTAGTCAAAGAGCCTGCTGCAGTTCCTGAAATAACAATTGGTCAATAATTCCACTGAGCTACTTCAGTGCAGCCCATTGAAATCGAATGGGACACCAGAAGGCCATTGAGACTGGGCTGAGATATGTCTTCAGACATGATGCTGGAGGATACTTCTTTTTATGTTTATGGGAATCTGGGGATTTTTCACGGATTAAGAACATAAGAAATAGGAGCAGAAGCAGAACATTCAGTCCCTTGAGCTTGATCCACCATTCTATCCACAGGCCATAGAGTCGACGGCTAATTCTTTCTATGTGCTTAATTGTCTAGTAACTGGAGGGTACAAATACCATGGGAATGAGGTTTAGCTATCACTGAACAAAACCCTGCTGGCACTTCATAATAGGAGCAACTTGCATTCAGTTCTTACTTTGACATTGCTCAGATGTTTTTCCTGTTCTGGAGTTAATACTCTCATGCTGACCACTCATGCTTATTACTCATCACTTATTGCTGTCACAGTCCCAAACAAAGACTCCCAGGACAGGGACAGCACAGGGTGAGATACACAGTAAAGCTTCCTCTACATGGCCCCCATTAAACGCTACCCAGACAGGGGTAGCACAGAGATAAAAGGTACTGCAGATGAAGTACTTTCTGATGAAGGGTTTAGGCCCGAAACGTCAAGTTTTCCTGCTCTTATGATGCTGCTTGACCTGCTGTGTTCATCCAGCCCCAGGGGTAGCACAGAGTTAGATCTAGAGTAAGTTCCCTCTACACTGTGCCTATCAAACACTCCCAGGACAGGGACAGCACAGGGTTAGATACAGAGTAAAGCTCTCTCTACACTGTCCCCATCAAACACTTCCAGGACAGGGACAGCATGGGGTGCGACACAGAGTAAAGCTCCCTCTACACTGTCCCCATTGAACGCTCTCAGGACAGGGATAGCACGGGGTTAGATACAGAGTAAAGCTCTCTCTACACTGTCCCCCATCAAACACTCCCAGGACAGGGACAGCATGGGGTGAGATACAGAGTAAAGCTTCCTCTACACTCTCCTCATTGAATGCTCTCAGGACAGGGACAGCACGGGGTTAGATACAGAGTAAAGCTCCCTCTACACTGTCCCCCATCAAACACTCCCAGGACAGGGACAGCACAGGGATAGATACAGAGTAAAGCTCTCCCTTCAGTCACCCCATCAAACACTCCCAGGACAGGGCCAGCATGGGGTTAGTTTAGTCATTGTAACGAGGTCAGCCTCATAGACTATGAGTTCCCTGATTGGGGTTGTTAATCTAGTCCAATCAGGGAGCCCTGACCGACAGATATAAACAGCAGTGTCAGGGGTTCTGAGAAGCTTGATCGTTCAATCCTGCTGTTGAAGACTAGGCCCAGTATTTGTAAAGGATGCATTTTCTTTCCAGGCAAATGACAATGGGACAGATGAAAAGCATCAAGTAATTCACCAGACTGCCTGTGGACCCACAGCTTTTGTGGTTATTAGGACCCTAATTTTCCCTGAGGCATCAGACACTAAAGATTTTCAAGAGTTGACTGATTTAGTTTGGGAATACTATGACCTCAAGCCTCCTCTAATTCTGAGACACTATCGGTTTTATTCGGCATTTCAAGAACCAGGAGAATCTGTATTGGGATTTTTGACTAGGATAAGATGACTTTCAGAGGCATGTGACTTTGATTTAACCCTTAATGAGTTGCTGAGAGACCATTTGGTATGTAGGATTAATGATGTAACCTACTAGTTGAAAAATACCTACTAGTTGAAGCCCAACTGAAGTGGAATGGAAGTGGACGCACTCACCAATACAATGAGGGAGCACCACATGTATGAAGGTAATTGCAAAGCCTCACTCAGGACAGATCCTGAACAGAGACACTCTAGGTCAAAACAGTGCAAAACTCCAAAACAAAGCCAAGCCTCGAGCAAATGGTGAAAAGTTTCTTCAGGATCCAAGCTAGCAAGCCATTGCAGTTGCTACCAGTATGTGGAGGTGAGACAGCAGAGGAGTCCCACTAGACCTGAACTGAGTAAGACAACTTATAAACTGGTATCTAAGATCGTGCACAGCCTGGAAAGTCCACCTACAACTGGTTTGGAATAGGTAAGTTTCTCAGCATCATCCAAATCAGAGCCAATCACAATAAATGTCTGATTAAATGGTCACCTGGTTCTAATGGAGGTCGATACCTGTGTGACTGTTTCAGTGATGGCAGAACCAGTCTTTAACAAAACTCACTCTGGACTCCAACCCTTAGGTCTGTGCAAGACCTCAGCCAGACTGAGAACCTATACCGTGGAATCTTTACAGATTAAGGTACAACTTCAGTCCCAGTCTTGTATGAGAAGCATTGGTTCAGTTCCCACTGATGGTAGTGAAAGGTTTGGGCCCAAACCTGATGGGGAAAAACTGGGTGAGGAAGATTCATCCAAATTGGCTCAGCATTTCTCATTTAGAAAATGGCTGCCCAAGTGTAATCCTAATTAAATACCCGAAGGTTTTCAGGAAGGTCTAAGGACTATCAAAGGACCCAAGGCCACTTTATATGTTAACCAGGCAGCAATCCATGATTCTGCAAGGCCCACCCATCACCATTAGCCTTACAGGCAAAAGTAGAAGCTGAAATGAGGAGGCCAGAAAGTGAAGGAATCATCAAACCAGTGCAGTTTGTGGAATGGGCAGCTCCAGTACACCGATTGTGAAGTTTGATGGGGCTGTTTGCCTTTGTGGGGATTTGAAACAAACGGTAAACTGCTTTTCACAGCTAGATAAATATCCACTCCCTTACGTAGAGTATCGTCAGCCTGTGTAATTTTTCAGCAGATGATGGAGAACATTTTACACGGTCTACCTCAGGTCACCATTGATCAAGATGACGTGCTAATAACAGGGAAGACCAATAAGAAGCCCTTAGAGAATTTGTACATGGTCCTTAGATGTTTCTCCTAGCCTTAGAAGAGAAAAATGCGTGTTCCAGGCACACACACCCCACTCCCCGCTCCTCTCCACCCCACCCCACCCCCACGCCACCAAGTAACCTACTTGGCTAAAGAGTTGAAAAGTCTGGGTTACACCTGTTGGAAGATATGGTGAGGGCAATCGAAGGTGCCCCGGCTCCCATATCTGTACCCGAGCTTAGGCCTTTCCTTGGGCTGGTGAATTATTACAGTAAGTTCATACATAGCCTGACCCCATCCTGGCACCTTTGCATCAACTCTTGAAAAGTATCAGCCTTGGAAATAATTGCGCAGCCAAGCTGCAGCTTTCAAGGAAGTGAATAAACAGCTGTCATCCTCTAAGGTGTTAGCACACTATGATCCCAAGCGAGATCTGATGTTGACATTGTGATGCCTCCCTGTACAGGATCAGGGTGGTATTAGCTCATACGTGGCCTGGTGGAGGGAAACACCCAATAGCGTATGCATCCAGGACTTTGGTTATTGCAGACCGTAAATACGCCCAGATAGAGAAGGAAGGTTTGACTGTCATATTTGGAGTCAGAACATTCCAACAATATCTTTATGGGCGTAACTTTATAACAATAACGGACCACAAACCGCTGCTAGCTCTACGTAAATAGGACAAGGCAGTGCCATCCATAGCTTCATGCTGAATACAGCATTGGGCTCTAATACCAAGTGTGTATAATTACAAATTGAAACACTGTCTGGGAGCCCAAGTAGTAAATGGCAATGCATTGAGCTTCCTCCCACTGGCAGATATACCACTGGTGGTACCAGAGTGCCAACAAGGACAAATATTGCCAGCAGCTCACCTACATTAATGGGAATGGCCGGGTAAACTCTGGACTCAGTTACACATCGACTATGCAGGTCCTTTCATGAGCTCAATGTTTATAGTCATTGTGGATGCTCACTCAAAGCAGCTGGACATGCATAGAATTCATTCGTAAAACACGGGGACGATGATAGAAGAACTGTGCCCATCTTTTTCCATTCACGGACTCCTGAAAGTGTTGGTCACCAATAACGGGCTATCGTTTACCAGCAGGGAATATGGGTATATCCGAAAGTCAAATGGCATTCAATATATAATATATATGGCCCCATACCATCCATCACCCAATGGTCTGGCAGAAAGAGCTGTCCAAATTTTGAAGGCAGGCATAAAGAAACAGCCTAAACTTCACTCGATGCTAAACTGTCCTGGTTTTGATTAGAACCACCCCTCACGCAACTACAGGGAAAGCTCCAGCAGAGTTGCTGATGGGGAGATGGCTCTACACCAGGTTAAGTCTGATCTTCCTGGACCTGGGCAGATAGAGGGTGAGATGGTATCAGGAACGCCAATGCCAAGCACAAGGCTCAGCAAAGTGGGAGAAACAGTTTACTTCAGGGGATGAAGATTGATGTAGGACCCACAGCAATGGCCCTGCCTGGGTGTGAGGCATGGTGAACACAAGGTCAGGTCCACTGACATATAAAGTTCATGTAGGTGTGACAGTCCTGAACAAGCACGTGGACCGTATGAAAGCTGCAAATGTGTAAACTGTCCTTGACTGCCTTTCCGATTGTTTTGGAAACTGTGAGTTCTCCCTCTCCATCAAGCGATGAAGATACCTTGGAGTTTGAGATGGACTGTCTCAACACCTTTGCTGCCTGAAGAGGAGAATGAATTTCTTCCAAGATGCTCTAGGCACAAGAGGTGAGCTACTGTGTGCTACGCGCCGCCCGTATCAGAGGTAGAGACAGAGGAACCTGACCTGGCTCTAAAACACCCCAAGAGGAAGAGCAAGAACCACTTCTGTCCTCTGACTCAGCGGGGGAGGATGTCATGGATGTAACGAGGTCAGCCAGGTGGATCCACAGAGTATGAGTTCCCTGATTGGGGCTGTTAATCTGGTCCAATTAGGGAGCGCTGGCTGACAGGTATAAACAGGAGTGTCAGAGATTCTGTTCACTCTGAGAGCTGGCTCTGAGGGAACTGGATCAGTTCAAGGATTCTACGCGTGTAAGTAAAGGGTGACTTGGTGATGGGATACCAGCCTCTGTGGAGTTATTTCAGTTAGATGCAGAGTAAAACTCTTCTGCACTGCTCCAATTCCTTTTTATTCCTGTCACTGTGCTTGAAAGCTGAAAAACTCTGACGCAAATTTGTACTTTTATCCATTACTTTGGAAGTTATTGCATCTCCCTGTTTGTAAATCCTCTGCATAATGTGCTGAAAGTCAGTGTCTGGCCAGACATAACACGGGAGGAGGCAGGCTGAAAGGGAATAGGTGATTCTAGAAATATGTGATCCTTTACAGAAAGTGACTACTTTGAAGGATACTCTAGAAAGAAGCTGAGAATTTGAGTGGAAACAATAGTGCTTAAGCTTCTTAGCCTCAAGATGTAACAAAAATACAGAAACTCAAGTTTGAGTTTTTGAGCCATACAAACAACACACCCACGCAGTCCCTAGCAATACATCACTTGTCAAGATTTCAAGGGGAAGTTTCTGATAGCTACTCAGGCAGACTTTATAGGATAATCTCATTCATTACATGCTCATATCAGACTTGCTGTCAATTGAAGGTAAGTAAGAGAGAAGACACCTCTATTTCCAGAAAACATGGAGCGTGTTGTGCATAAGGCATCGCAGGAACATCAAAGGAGATGAGACTCCACATAGCGAAATCAGCTGTGGCTGTATTAAAGGAGAAGCGGAGCAGCCCAGTAATGTATTCTCTCTGGGATGTTTCCCCAGCAATGCAACTTCTCCGAGTGTGTTTCCCCAACAATGCAGCCTCTCCGAATGGGTTTCCCCAACAATGCAGCCTGTCAGAGTGGGTTTCCCCAGCAATGCAGCCTCTCTGAGTTTGTTTCCCCAACAATGCAGCCTCTCCGAGTGGGTTTCCCCAAAAATCCAGCCTCTCCGAGTGGGTTTCCCCAACAATGCAGCCTGTCCGAGTGGGTTTGTTTCTCTGATGTCATTTCAGTTGAAATGAAGCCTCCTTCACACTTTGAGATTTGGTTTTTATTGTTTGCAAATTCCAACATATTTTCTTTCCTCCTCACCTATCTCACCCCCTCAGTCAGGCTTAGGGTGTAATGTTCTGTAGGAAGTACCTCGCACTCTGTGAAAGGCACCTTGTCAGAACCAAATAGTAAAGAAAATGGAAATGGGGAATCATTGGTGTGTTTCTAGAGACTAAAGCTGTTGATGAAAATGATGCAAAGCTGGGTAGATAGTGGTTGAGGGAATTGAGAGGCTGGGTGGTAGAGATTGAGGGAGATGAGAGGCTGTGTAGTGGAGGTTTAGGGAAGATGCGAGGCTGGGTACGTGGAGGTTGAGGGAAATACGAGACTGGGTGGTGGAGGTTGAGAGAGATGCGAGACTGGATGGTGGAGGTTGAGGGAGATGCGAGGCTGGGTAGTGGAGGTTGAGGGAGATGAGAGGCTAGGTCATGGAGGTTGAGGGAGATGCGAGGCTGGGTGGTGGAGGCTGAGGGAGATGAGAGGCTGGGTGGTGGAGGTTGAGGGAGATGAGAGGCTAGATCATGGAGGTTGAGGGTGATGCGAGGCTGGGTAGTGGAGGCTGAGGGAGATGAGAGGCTGGGTGGTGGAGGCTGAGGGAGATGAGAGGCCAGGTGGTGGAGGTTGAGAGAGATGCGAGGCTGGATGGTGGAGGTTGAGGGAGATAAGAGGCTGGGTGGTGGAGGTTGTGGGAGATGTGAGTCTGGGTGATGGAGGTTGAGGGAGATGCGAGTCTGGGTGGTGGAGGTTGCGGGAGATGCAAGGCTGGGTGGTGGTTGTTGAGGGAGCTGAGAGGCTGGGTTGTGGAGGTTGAGGGAGATGTGAGGCTGGGTGGTGGAGGTTGAGGGAGATGAGAGGCCGGGTGGTGGA
>JAHRHZ010000082.1:21296927-21306959 GCA_024137785.1 Ginglymostoma cirratum | reverse complement strand
TGGGCACTGTCGGAGGGTCAGTGCTGAGGGAGCGCCGCACTGTCGGAGGGTCAGTGCTGAGGGATTGGGCACTGTCGGAGGGTCAGTGCTGAGGGAGTGCCGCACTGTCGGAGGGTCAGTGCTGAGGGAGTACTGCACTGTTGGAGGGTCTGGGGAGTATCCAGCATCAAGAACCAGGGGGCAAGGTTTCACAATGAGGCCCTTTCTATTTAAAATGGGGATGAGGCGGAATGATTTGGTCAATTTGTGGAGGTCTCTCCCCTGGAGTGCAGTGGAGGCTGGGTCCCTGAGTCTAATCCCAGCTCAGTGACGGAGAGTTTCAAACATGGTCAAGACAAGGGTTTATCTGATCAGATCAGTATGTGCTACTGACGGCACTGACCAATCAGCCATGATCTTACTGAATGGTGAAACAAACACAAAGCGTCAATGGCCTACTCCTTTTTTTGTTTCCAATGTCCTTCTGCAAGCCTACAGTTTTCTTTTTGAAATAATATTCATACACCCAGTCATCAACATTTAATTATCTGGACACTGAAATAATTGTTTTCCTTGAATTTTTTTTCAGAAAATGATAGCCAGCTTTTACTGTGGTAAATTATAGAAGTGGTGTCCAATTAAATGAACTTCATCGTAAAAAACTAATTACAAACTGATCTACATCATGAAACCTGTTCTTATTATAGATACTTCTACTGAATCGGAATGCCTCATGTGCTGTGAAAATATCCATATTTATACAGAATTCGGGCAGTTTAGAAACGATTCAACAATTGTGAAGCTATATTTATTAAACGACTGGAGACCCCTGTCTCTTTCACAGACCCTGAGTGAACATCTCCCTCTCAGTGACACCGAGCTCCAACTTGAAAATGAATTTCTTCACATTTTCAGGGTCCTGCTGGCAAAAAGAAAGGTCTGATCTGCAGCTGAACACAGTGGAAACAAGAGCTAGTGAAAGCTTCAAAACCATTCCCTGCACACAGTCAGCAAGCAGCTAAGATTGAACAATCCCTCCCCGATCATTCCCGGAGCAGAAAAATCCTACATTTTCACAGCATCGCAGAACCTCAACCTGATGAGAAACTGCAACTCTCAGAACAGGATTACATTGTTCCCCCCACCTCCATCAAACACTCCCAGGACAGGGACAGCACGGGGTTAGATACAGAGTAAAGGTGCCTCTACACTGTACCTCCATCAAACACTCCCAGGACAGGGACAGCACGGGGTTAGATACAGAGTAAAGCTCCCTCTACACTGTCCCTCCATCAAACACTCCCAGGACAGGGACAGCACAGGGTTAGATACTGAGTAAACCTCCCTCTACACTGTCCCCATCAAACACTCCCAGGACAGGGACAGCACAGAGTTAGATACAGAGTAAAGCTCCCTCTCAATGTCCAAACAAAAACAAAGTTACTGGAAAAGCTCAGCAGGTCTGGCAGCATCTGTGGAGGAGAAAACAGAGTTAACGTTTCCGCTCTGGTGACCCTTCCTCAGAACTGATGGTGGCTGGGAAAACGTCAGTTTATTCGCAGAAAATAGGGAGGTGGGTGGGGTAGGGAGTAAACGATAGGATAGAGCCCAAAGAGAGAGAAAGACAGTTGGACAGACAAAGGAGCTGCTGACGATCAGGCTGGGAGGGTGGATAGTTGTTAATGGGGACTGTTAGTGACTAACAACAGGGGGTGTGTAGTGGCAGGCTGGGTGGTAACAAAGCCTGGTGTGTGGGGTGGGGGCTGGGACATGGGAGAGTTTAGGCCCTAAGATTATTGAATTCAATGTTGAGTCCGGAGGGCTGTAGGGTCACCAAGCGGAAAATGAGGTGTTGTTTCTCCAGCTTGCGTTGGGCTTCACTGGAACGCTGTCGCAAGCCGGAGACAGAGATGTTGGCCAGGGAGCATGGTGGTGCGTTAAAGTGGCAGGCAACAGGTAGTTCAGGGTCTTTTTATGCCTCTACATGCTTCCCTCTACATGTCCCCCTCAAACACACTCAGGACAGGGACAGCACAGGGTTAGATACAGAGATACACTGTAGGTGCTGTCTGCAGTAAGAATAGAGAAGGTAACAAAGAAAGGACTGAAATGCCACAGCTTCCACGTTACTGTTTGAATATAATACTGTCAGCCAGTCAGTATGGAGCCTCCCGGGACCGTGGGTGCCTGCACAGACACTGAACCTGAGACTCGTTTCCTCTCTGTAACACTCTCTAATTTCTGATGTACTGCAACACTGAGCTGAGCAGGTTCTCAAACACAGCTCTCTCATGTCATGTATAAGACCTACTTCTGCATGTCATTTGTTGTCTGAGTCACTTGATCAGTGAGCTCATTATTGTACCAAGGTGCTCAGGCTGGTATGTGACTCCTGTCTAACAGCACTCCGGCTTTGCCATGGCAACAGATGGTAAAAGCTGCCCACCCATTGTGGCCCTAATCCCTCCCTCACTCCCACAATTCCACACCGTGTGACTAGAAAATCAAACCATTTAGCATGTCGCCTGTATATTGAACCACACTGAGCTCAATCTATCTTCTGTTTCCTGACCCTGAATTTACAGAAACACGCCATTCAGCCCTGCTGCTCTGTGCTGGTTTTGCGTTTCACTCGAGCTTCCTGAAAACACCGTCTCCACCTCCCGCTGTTAGCACATCCTGTCACTCTCTTCTCCCTTGTGTGTTCATCCAGCTTCAGTGTAAAAAACAATCTTCAATTTGGACCAGGTCCGACATTCTCTCCCACTCCCTGTGGTAGCGAGTCCCGCATCCCCACTCCCCCCACAACCCTCCCACTCCCTGTGGGAGCGAGACCCACATTCTTTCCCCCCAGACCCTGTGGGAGCGAGACTCCCATTCCCCCCACTCCCTGTGGGAGTGAGACTCCCCATTCCCCCCCTCCCTGTGGGAGCTAGACCCATATTCCTTCCCCTAACTCCCTGTGGGAATGAGACCCACATTCACCCCACCTCTATAGGAATAAGTCCCACATTGCCCCCATACTCCCCATAGGAATGAGTCACACATCCCCACCCCACTACTCTCCAGGGAAAGAGGTTTCTCCTGTTGATGAGAAGCAGGCAGGAGAAAGGAGGCAAAATCAAGAACATCTGCCCTCAGTTCGCAACAAACAACTGCACCTCCCAGTTGCGAATCATTTCAACTCCTCCTCCCACTCCTTGGACGACATGTCCATCCTGGGCCTCCTGCATTGCCACAACGATGCCACCCGAAGGTTGCAGGAACAGCATCTCATATTTCACTTGGGAACCCTGCAGCCCAATGGTATCAATGTGGACTTCACAAGTTTCAAAATCTCCCCTCCCTCGACCACATCCCAAAACCAGCTCAGCTCGTACCTGCCTCCCTAACCACTCCTCCCACCACAAGCCCCACCCCCATCTCATACCCACTAACCTCATCCCACCCCCTTGACCTGTCTGTCCTCCCTGGACCGACCTATTCCCTCCCTAACTCCCCACCTACACTCACCTTTACAGGCCCCACCCCCACCTCTTTGACCTGTCTGTCTCCTCTCCACCTATCCTCTCCTCTATCCATCTTCTATCCGCCTCCCACTCTCTCCCTATTTATTTCAGAATCCCCTTCCCCTCCTCCATTTCTGAAGAAGGGTCTAGGCCCAAAACGTCAGCTTTCCTGCTCCTCTGATGCTGCTTGGCCTGCTGTGTTCATCCAGCTCTGCACCTTGCTATCACAAAGTCAAGATCATCTCAGCTTTGATCTGATTGAATGGTTACCAGGCTGAAGGGACTGAATGGACTCCCCTTGAGTCCAAGATGACAAGGTGTGGAGCTGGAAGAACACAGCAGGCCAAGCAGCATCAGAGGAGCAGGAAGGCTGACGTTTCGGGCCTAGACCCTTCTTCAGAAATAGGTCAAATCTCAAGACTCTTGAGTCCAATTTCTTTTGCTCTTACATTAACAAGAGGGTGATAGCCTCGTGGTATTGTTACTAAACTATTAATCCATAGACCCAGGTAACGTTCTGGGGACCTGGGGTTGAATCCCATCACGGCAGATGGTGAAATAAAAATCTGAAATTAAAATTCTAATGCTGACCATGAAGCTGTTGTCAGTTCAACTAATGTCCTTTAGGGAAGGAAACTGCTGTCCTTACCTGGTCTGGCCTACATGTGACTCCAGACCCACAGCAATGTGGTTGACTCTGAATTGCCCTCTGAACAGTTAGGGATGGGCGATAAATTCTGGCCCTCCCACAGGTGGAAACATCTTCTCTACCTCTCGCGTATTGAATCCTTTAAAGTCCTTTACCCCTGTAGCAGGTCAGGTAGACCATCTTCACCCCATCCCCAGCCTTCTGTTTTGTAACACACTCTAGTCTGCTCACTCTTCACTGACAGCTGTAAACTCTCCATTCTGTCCCTGACCTCCAGCAAAGACAAACGGACATTGGTAACAGCTAATCCAACTGCTCTGGAGTCAGGAAGTAATGGTTTATTGAAACTTATGAATCTGGTAAAGCTGTGAAACAACGGGAATGATGGGGAGTAGAAACTGTGGGATCCATCTGCTTGAAAGGACACAGTCTGGAACAGCAGTGAAAACACCATTCAAACTGGTAACACGGTCACCAGTGACACATCAATTCTCTCATTGAAACACTATTAAATGTTGATTAATTACTAATGATTCTGAGTTAATTAAAAGACACATTTTAATAAGAATTAGCACTTTCTTAATGTTGTTCTCAACCTACACCAATCAGGAAGGTTAATGGTAGCTCTGATATCTCCACACAGCACTACACAATGGGTCCTTCGTTTCAGAGGCTCCAATTTCATCCTGCTATAGTTGTGAATTCTTCACTTTAGTTCGCCAGTACATTTATTTTAACAACTAGAGGAACCTGAATCTAAAAACAACACTTCCCCAGCCTCTCTCATGTACCCCTAGCAGGTCAACTTCCAGAAAGGCACAGAATTAAACAGGAAGGTCCAAACCATTTAATGGTTGTGCTTTTTAATTGGATGCTAGTGATTGAATGGTATAGCAGGTGAGAAGGGCCAAGTGGCCTGCTCTTGCTCCTGCCTGGCTGCTTGTACTTTGAGGACCTGCAGTCTCCCTGTAACTTTTGGACTGGAGATTCTGACCCAGGACCTATCATGCAATGCCTGCAGCCAGATTGATTACTGACAGCCAGCTCATGTCACTGCTCCCTGCGACCACCAACCCCACCCCCACCCCCTTCCCCAAGTGTTTTTAAGATTTTCAGTTCTTCGTTTTGATTATCGTGGCTGTGGCTGTTGGAGGCCAGTCATCCAAGTTCTAGGAGTTCCTCAAGGGACACATACTTCTAAATAACCTACTCAGAGATGTTATTGCACATCTTCTAGAGTGGGTGGGACTTGAGCACAGGCCTCCTGGCTCAGTGGTAGGGATACCCCCACTGCAGCACAAAGCCCCAGTTCCTCAGGGCTAGCCATCTTCAGCTGCTTCATCAATGACCTTCCCTCCATCACAAGGTCAGAAGTGGGGATGTTCGCCGATGAATGCACAACGTTCAGCATCATTCCTGACGCCTCAAATCCTCAAGGGAAGGCAATATCTTAATGGTGTTATTGTTAGACAGGGACCAGGCAATGTTCTAGGGAGCCAGGTCCAAATCCTGCCATGGCAGATGGTGAAATTTGAACTCATTAAGAGACTAATGAAGTCAGGGGAAAAAGCCATCTGAGAATCCACTTTCTGTAGTCGGAGAATCATTTCTTTCCACAAAGGTCTTGGGTTTTGAATTAAATGGTGGATGTCGTTTTTACCCCGAAATGTATTCTTTCCACTAACAATCCCAGCCGAAGGTAATATTGGACATGTCAGATCCAAGGGTCAGATCTCCTTGATAAACCATAAGATTTACTTGTGCAATGAGTTTACCGTGGGGATCAGTCACCGAACATATTCACAAGATGTACTTTTTAACAACAGAGCATCGAAATTCATTTAAGAAAAGGAAGTATGAATTATATCATACCGTACAAGAAATATTTGAAACAATTTTGTTACAAAACTTAGAAATAAAAATTAACTCAGAACAACAACCTGACAGATTCTCAAACATTCATGAAGGCTCATCCCTTTTCCTTTATAGCATGGCTATAATTGTGTTTTTTTTTTCAGCAGATTTCTACATTCAGTTGATGCTTATTTTTTAGTTCATGCCTTTCCTTGAGACCCTTAAACTGTTAACACAGCTCACTCATTTCATAAATGGACTCCCTAAACTCATCTTCCACAGCCTTATCTTTCTAGATCTTGTCTCTTACTGACTTAATGACATTTCATCTTTTCTGCTCTGACCATTCAGGAAACTGCTAAATTTCGTTGCTGCTGTTGCAGGTCATTTGCCCTGATTTTCTTTCTGAACTCACTGTGTTTCCTCAGACACCTCAATCATTTTCTCTCTTCTACTCTTCTTTCCAAAGCATGTATTTTTCAATCCCAAAAACCTCATGTGAATGTATGTAAATAAATCATCATCACCGTCAGAAAGCAAAAATGAAACTATAACTATGACCTCCTTTCTTGCCCCCTCAGGACAAAGACAGTTAAGGGGAGATGTAATCAAAATGACAAAGGGTTTTAATTTGGTGAACTGTTTCTTATTGTGAAAGAATTGATAAACCGGAATGCAGAGTAAAAAGCATTGCCACAGGAGACGGAGGAGATCGCAAGAAATTATTTTACATAAAAAGAAAAGACTTGCATTCACACAGCACTTTTTTTATGACCACTGGACATCTCAAAGGGTTTTACAGCCAATGAAATGTTTTTTGAAGTGTCGATATTGTAGAAATGCAGGAGTTTCACACCAAGTCACTGTGATGTGACTGACACAGTCTGGACAGACCAGAATCAGGTTGGACAATCACTTTCAAAACTAAAGGGAACATTTTCAGCAAAATGGGAAAAGGCAAGGGACAGTGAGAGCAATTAGAGAGCTCAGTAAAAGAGCCAGCACAGTCACAATGGGCTGAATGACCTCTTCCTGTGCTATCAGATTCTGTAATTCCAGTGATGATGCAAGACCCAGGCACTGATTGTGAAGAAAGGCTGTCAGAACTGAGTTTAACATGATTTCAGAAAAGGATATTGGGAAAGGAGATCTAGACCATATACAAATACATAAATGGACTATGAGCTGGACTAAAAGCACGGAACATGGAATGGGGTTACTGAAATGGGCGTCAAGATTAGGCTGAAACCTGAAAAGCACATGATGGTCATTTTTCCCTTCACAACAACATTAGCTGCAAGACTTAATGATCTGACCTAGGTAACACAGTGTGGAGCTGAATGAACACAGCAGGCCAGGCAGCGTCAGGGGAGCAGGAAAGTTGACGTTTTGGGTCAGGACCCTTCTCCAGAAATGGGGGAGGGGGAAGGGAGCCCTGAAATAAATAGAGAGAGGAGGGTGGGGGCTGGAGAAGGTAGGTGTGATGGTGATAGGTGAGTGCAGGTAAGCAGTGGTGGGGATTGGTCAGTGAGGCGGGTGGAGCGGATGGGTGGGAGAGAAGATGGACAGGTCGTGTCAGGTCAAGGAGGCGGGATGAGAGGGAGGGTTGGTCATGGGATGAGGCTGGGGGTGGGGAGATTTTGAAATTGGTAAAGTCCACGTCGATACCATTGGATTGTAGGCTCCCAAGGAAGAATATGAGGTGTTGCTCCTTCAGTTTGCGGGTGTTATCATTGTGATACTGGAGGAGGATCAGGATGGACATGTCGCCCAGGGAGTGGGAGGAGGAGTTAAAATGGTTCATGACAACACCATCCAGAGGTGATGTGGAACTTGTATAAGATATTTGTATAAGGTGATGAGCTGTTCTCTTGAACCACTGCAGTCCATGTGCTGTGGGTAGACACACAATGCCCTTAGGGAGGGAATTCCAGGATTTTGACCCAGTGACACTGCAGGAACAGTAATGTATATAAGACAGGAGCTGATTTAGACACATTTAGCCAACCTCTGGACACAACAATGCGATGACCAACAAGATAATCCATGAATAGAAGCAAAGTCCTGCAGATACAGGAGATCTGAAACAAAAACAGACAATGATGGATGAACTCTATAGGCCTGGCAGCATCTGTGGAGACAGAAACGGCGTGGTTTCCGGTCTTCAGAATGAAGCTAACAATGGAAGATTATCTATGATATATTTGTATATAATACTGCCTGGAACGATTGGGAAGACTGCCCACTCCTGCTCGTCTGTTAAAAAATGTTCCCCTTGGGGAAACCCAGCTGGGAGGACAGAGGGGCTTGTGTCTAACATTTCATCTGAAAGCCGGCAGCCCTGCCAGTGTGGCACTCTGTCAGTGCTGGGACTCGGAGTATCAGCCTGGGAGAAAAGTGGATGGATCTGGAGTTAGTGGGGGTTAATGAACACACTGTTGACAACGTTAAACTGGCCTACATTGTAGTGCTGTCCTGTGATCCAATCCACAGCGTGATTTATTCTTTCTATCTTGTCATGGTTTCCTGGGATATTCTCTCGGGAATGCTTGTGAAAGCAGATGTCTGTAGCTTGCACAGAAATAGCCAGAAGCTTATGACAGCTCTATTCTTAACTACCTTGAGAGCCACTGTTCTGTGAGTGTTACTTTCCCAGGTAAAGACCAAGAGATACAAACCAGATAGAGTGGTGTTAAACTCAATTGTAACAATCAATCAAGAGATTGCTCATTGCCCCTGGTTCAAGGGATGCAGGCAATTGGGATGTTACAAAATACATCACCCTCCAAAAGGACACGTGATAAATAACCCCTCTCATTATGCTGACAATGGGATTTGTCTCACAGTCAACTAGAGGACACTAATGCACAATAAACACAGTCCAGAGGGAGATGGATGTGAGGCAAGAATTACGCTTTCTGCTTTTGAAGTCCCTCAATCATCAAAGTGTCAAACCCTCTTTTGCAGATCCAATAATTCAGAAGAGCTCAGGACAATGGAGATCAAAGTGTTTAAGATGGTTAAGGGGTTTGATAGGCTTGATCAGGAGAAACTATTTTGTTTGGTCGGGAGATGCTACAACAAGGGGGACTAACATTTGAGACAGGCCATTCAGGGGCAATATTGCAAAGCTCTCTTCTTCAGACAAAGGCTGTCAAGTTCTGGAGCTCTGTCCCTCCCAGAAAATCGGTTGAGGCTGGAGCTCGATTAAAGGTTTCAAAACTGAGATCTGAACAACAAACCAGACCATCGAAAATGGCAGGAGATGGGGAGAGAGCAGTTAGTAAGGCACACAGTGCCCTCGGCTTTATTAACAGGACCATAGAGCACAAGGGGTAACGTTAAATTTATACAAGACACTTGTTAGAACCTCAGCTGGAGTATTGTGTACGGTTGTGGGTGCCTCATTATGGAAGAGATTGGAGAGCGTGCAGAGTGATTTATAACAAATTCCAGGAATGAGAAACTTCAATGATGAGGACAGGTTAAAGAAGTTGGGATTGTTCTCCCTGGAGAGGAAAAAGCCGAGAGGAGATTTAGTCAAAGTTTGAGGGACAGGGGCAGGGGGTGTGGCGTAGGGGGTCGGGGGCTATGGGGTAGGGTGTTAGAAGCTGGGGGTCAGGGGTTGTGGGCAGGGCGTAGGGGCGAGGGGACAGATGTTGGGGTTGGGGCTTGGGGGTGGGCAGGGGGCAGGGTTGGAGGAGTAGGGCGTCAGGGACTGGTTGCAGCATGTTGGGGGTGGGGCTGTGGGGTGGGGCAGATGGAGACACTGTGTTAGAAGGTGGGGGTGAAGGTAAATAGAGGGGCAAGGGGCAGAGGTGAGGGGTTAGGGTCTACGGGACAGGGAGTAGGGAGTAAGGGGCTACGGTCAGGGGCTTAGGCAGCAAGGTGTTAGGGGTTGGGGCTAGGAGGCAGGGCGTTAGGGGTTGGGGCTAGGAGGCAGGATGTTAAGGGGCAGGGACTAGGAGGCAGGGTGTTAGGGGGCAGGGTCTAGGAGGCAGGGTGTTAGGGGGCAGGGTCTAGGAGGCAGGGTGTTAGGGG